>VWZL01000633.1:56718-106848 GCA_013396915.1 Stercorarius parasiticus
GCATGCAATCATAGCATGCAGCTTGCGTGCAGTGACAGCGTGCAGCTTGTGTGCAATCATAGCGTGCAGCTTGTGTGCAACGGCAGTGCGCAGCTTGCGTGCAGTGGCAGCGGGAGCAGAGCGCCTGTCCGTGTCCAGAGCTTTAGGAGAAGCCGGGGCCGCCCGGGTCCTGCCGTCAGGATGCGGGTTATTGCTGCCCCGGGGTTAGCAGCACACGCAGGGCAGAAGTTGGGCACGTCTGTCTGAACACAGGGGGAGGGGGACCCCATTTCATTGGGGGCTATTCGCGGCGCTCACTGTAATTTTTCGCCTGCAGATAACTTCTGCGCGAAGTTCTGTTTCCTCCCAGGAGAGGGCAATAACACCCGGCGCCGCATCCATCCCGCTGGGAATGCTGCTGGCTGGGGGGCTGGGGGGCTCCGGAGTTGCCCCCGGGAGCTGAGGGCAGAATGGGACCCTGCCGCTCGCACGGCTCCTGCTGCGCGTCCTGCACACGCCGGCAGCTCCACCGCGGGCAAATCAACCCAAAAACCAAACTGTCACTGGTCTCCGTTGAAGATGGCTTAGAAAATCCCAGAATGTGTGGGCTTCATCGAATCAGTAGAAATTAAAACAGCTTATTCTCGGGAAATCATCTGTTTGCCAGATAGTCAGGAAGGAGGATTGCTGGCACCCCCCCAGCTCGCCGCTAACAAGCCAGCCTTGGCTATGTGGCAGGGAGATCCAGCGCGAATTATTTGTGCAAAGCCGGAGGATTTCATCTCAGATGAGCTGTCAAAGTGGGAAGTTTTAATAAGTGAAATCCTCTAACATAATTAACCAGCAAAGAGATAGGCCCTGGAAGGTTTAAGCGCCACGGGCTTCTCGGAGCCGCAGAGGGAGGTCCCAGGAGCTGGGACCACAGCTGGTCCCTAGCCGGGAGGAGCCGGAGCCCTCCCTGAACTGGGAATAACGGCTGGCCTGGCGCTGGCTGAGGGGAAGGGCAGCTCTCCCGATGCGCAGGGCACCCCAGACAAGCCGAGTGATTGAATTATCTGTACGAGAACGCTGGCAGAGGCTTGACCCGTGGCAAAACTCGTTTCCCATGGCGCAGGGCTGACACTTTGCACCCTCCGCCTAATTTCGGGGCCGGGAAGGAGCTTCCCCGCCTGCCCTTGTTCCGTCATTTTCCTTTCAGATCCCTTCCAAAGCCGCCCGAGCAGGGTGAGGAGCCTTGGCACAAGCGAAGGTCCCTCCCAACGCAAACTCTTCTATGAGTCTATGAAATCCCCTCCAAACTGGAGGGAGCGGGGTCTGCCCTCCCCGTGAAAATTTCGGTGGGCACAAAGCCTCGAGCAAAGTGAGTGTGACAGGGCCCTTCCAGAGCCGGTTTAATGCGGGACGCTTTGGAAGCTGCTGAGCAGGATCCCTGAAAATGCCCTGATTTGGGACAAGCCCGCGTTCGGCTGCGGGTGCCGGCACCGGGGTGGGCGAGCCCCTGCAGTTCATCATGCTCCCTCCTGTCAGCTCCGCGCAATTCCCCGACCAGCGGAGTTTCTTAAAGACCTGTATTAAAGCAATCATGTTGTCTTCTCTCCTCTGCTCTGGTGACAGTTTCCCCCTGACACTGCCGTTATTGGAAGCTATATTCATGTCACATCAGGAGTACGGATCGGCTCCCTGGAGAGCCCTTCTTTACTGGGAAGTGGCATCTCTGTCGTGTAGTCCGGAGAGAAATCAATGAGAAAACGAGTCAGGGATCAGCAGACAAGGCTGATAACTCTTTCCAGTTACTCCGGCAAGCCTCGTTTGGCTTGTTTAAGGGGAGAAATGGCAGAGGTGAGGAGAGGAGGAACTGGGTGCCGGACCTTCCCTCCTGGAGCGGGTCTGCTCTTCCCATCCCACCGTCTCCCACCTTCTCCCCCCTTCCACTTCCCAGGCAGCCGCTTCCCTGGGGACCGCAGTATTTCCCATCAGGGGGCCAGGTGTGCTTGGGGTGAATTTCTTCACACTCAGCAAGTCCCTCTTGCAGCAAGAAGGGAAACAGAAGAAAAATGACCAGATTTTCTCCTTCATTGAAACAGCTGAATATTAGCTCCTGATACATAGGACAAAGCAGGGATAAAGGGTCGCATTTCCATTAGATCTTCTTAATTGGGCTTTTTCCTGAAAGCACAAAATCAATATTTTCATCGACACGTACCCAATAAGCTATTTGGGTCTGTTTTAATAGCGCGAATCTGGTCTTTGTGCCAGCCGGCTGGCGGGGCGGGGGCGGCTGCGAGGCGGGGGCTGGCGGGGTCCTGCCGGGGACCAACCGAGGAGACCCCCCGGCATCACAGCAGCCGGAGAAACCCCACATGCCAGGAGCTGCCCGGACCATGCCGCAGGGATGGGGATCGTGTCGCAGGGATGGGGGCCGTGTCGCAGGGATGAGGGATGTGCCGCAGGGATGGGGACTGTGTCACAGGGATGGGGACCGTGTCGCAGGGATGAGGACGGTGTTGCAGGGATGGTGACTGTGCTGCAGGGATGGGGACCATATCACAGGGATGAGGGCTGTGCCGCAGGGATGGGGGCCAGGATCGTGCGCAAGCGATCAAAGACTTGAGCGCTAGAGAAAAAAAAAAGCCAATTGTGAGCCCAGCATCCTCAGTCAATATCTGCCAATTCCTAAGAAATTGGCCACCTTGAGGTAACCGAAGTGACAAAATAGAGCCGATTAGAAAAATTAAACTCAGACCGAGCTGGAAAAAAGGCCATTCGGCTCACTGAAAACATTATCTGCTCTAATTGGAAGCTTTGTTTAATTTGGCTTTGAAATTGAATTCCTTTTCCTTCTCAGAGAACTGTTATTACCTTAATTCTCTGATTTGAATAAGACCATTTATATGGTCAAACACGGCTCGTTTGCAGCACGGCAAACTCACCCAGCGAGGCAGTGATTGCCCTCTTCCGCGTCGGCTAGCGTTGGGCACCTTTGCATCATTCCCTCCCGTTGATGCATTTTCCCCCTTCATTTCGCCTTTGCTGGGTAACTGTATTATTCATGAAAAGAGGGAAAGTTCTGACTTAAGTTCATGCTCCTCCCGAGGCAGGCACAGGCACCCTTCATGCTCCCCGTTTGCATTCCAAGCAATTCAAGGGGAGCGAGCTCAGGGACGGGAAGATTTGTTCCAACACGCCACGTCCTAACGCGCCCGTGGCTGCTGCCGGTCTGGGGTACGAATGGAAAAATGTGGGGTTTCCCGTCCCCGTACCAGCTCGTTTCACCAATTTTAGCCAGCTCGCTGTAGCGTAGCTTATTTGCAGAACGGCAATAGAGGGAAGACAACAGCGTAATGAAAGCATTGCATCCCAATTTCCAAGTGTGGCCAACAAGATCAATCAGGCACTTTGGAAAAATGAAGAACTTTATCTCCAATCAGCCAGCTTTTATCTGCTTAGGAATAAACAAGGCTGAGGAAGCTGGTGGTAGCAACAGCTGCATCGTAAATAAGCCTGAAGCCAGACCCTTCTGCTGGAAGTAAATAATTGATCTCAGAAAAATTCTGCTTAGGCAAAGCCATTTCAATTACCTGGCAGATGACGACGAGTGCTGGGAGAGGTTAATGGCTCTAAAATATTTAAAGAGAAGTTGTTTGCCTGCACGCACCGTAGTTTGTCTTTCATTTACCCAATAGAGGGAGATTATTTGAGTAACCAAGTGACAGGTAGGTGCGATGGTCCCGGCCCGTCCGCTGGGATTTATTGGGGTGACCCGCTCACCAGGAGGGCGGTGAGGGGCACTCGGTTCGGGGGTGGAAGGCAGAGATGGCTCTTACCCGGCAACACTGGAGGTTTTAGGTGGTCACACCAGCCTCAACTGGGACTTCTCCAGGCTCCTGGAGCGTGCTGAGGGCTGAGCTTTTCTTGGGGATTTATCTCCAAGGCAGCAGAAGTTGGGCACTTTGTGGAGCTGGGAAGGTGAGACATAAAAGGGAGTTACTGGAAGCGAGGAGCCGCTGTGCTGTGTGCCCGGGGGCACCGAAAACCTGCGCTTTTAGCTTAGTGCTGTAATATTTCTGCCGCAGCAGAGAGAGCAGCCTCCCGAAACCAGCCATGGCACCGCTGGAGCCGGGGAGCCGCGGGGCCAAGCTGGGCTGCTCTAGGCATCGCTAGAAGCAGATCTTTTGGGGGGCGGGAGGGAGCCCTCGTCTCATCTCCACTGAACTTGGAAAACAACAAAGTTTATCAGGGGATGTATTAAATAAGGTATTAGTGAAGCAACGGCCCTTGCTGGGCACTCTGTGGCTGACCGGCCCCCCAGGGGCGAGGAGCATCCCCGGAGGATGCGTGCGGGAGGGGAGAGCCCGTGCCCAGCTGCGCCGCTCGCAGCGCGTTATCAAAGCCACGGCGTTGATCACCGCGGCGGCGGCTAAGCCATCGACTTTGGTTTTGCAGGAGCTTTGATCATGATACCTCAGCTGTGGGAAACGCGTGGTTCCCTTTGTTTCGGTTAACTTCCCTTTCTTCACTTTCATCCTCATAAATAATTTATTCTTGTTTGTTCTATTCACTTTCATATTTTTGTTTTCTGCCCCGTTAAAATTCTGCTTCAGTGGCCTGTGGGGAAACTTTGAAGCTCTCCCTCCTTGTCCTCAACCTTTCTGGAGGAACGAATTCCTCCCCAGCATGGTCCTGGGGAGGGAGACATTTAACTCCTTGGCTCCCGGCTGCTCTTTGCAAAGCACCCGCCCTGTCCCCATGCCCCTCTGGGGTGAGGAGCATCCCTGGGCATGGGAGCAGCAAGCACCCATGGGTGAGAGCAGGTGCACTGGAGACCGGGCAGAAACAGGCTCTGTCGATGAGCTGACCATGAGGACGAAACTATTTCTGGCATTATAACGTATTCTGCTTTGGATACGCTGGGTCAATAAAAGCCTTCTCTAAGG
Source organism: Stercorarius parasiticus (assembly GCA_013396915.1). Lineage (NCBI taxonomy): Eukaryota > Metazoa > Chordata > Aves > Charadriiformes > Stercorariidae > Stercorarius > Stercorarius parasiticus. Next base: position 61,632 of record VWZL01000633.1, read on the forward strand.
AGGGAATGCTTCTCTGATGTTGAGAAGATTTTTAAATTTTCAAAGCAGAGCACAGATTCGGTGGACAAAGATGCCCTTATGCACAGCTGCTGAGGAGGTCTTTCAAAACCACAGCGTTGCTTGTCCCCCATCGTAACAGCAGCGGTGCTTAGCCGGCTTTTCCTTTCTCTACAGCAGCTTCTTCAGCTGCTCTCTTCATAACACAGCTCTATTTTTTTCCCTTTTGTCAATGCTTTTTCCCTATTGTGAAGGTTGGATTTGATTGTATTCACCCTTAAATGAGTCCTCCAAAAATAAACAAGGTGCATCTGCTGTTCCCCGTTGTACCTGTGACACCCGCGTGGCTGTTCCAAGGTTTAGTGACTCCACCTGTGTGTGCACCAGCACCTGGGGGGGGCTGGTTCCAGATACCCGTGACAGCAGCAGGTTTTCCTGCTTTGGCCATCAGACCTCAGGCTTTAAAACCCCCAGGAGAGGCCACCAGCCCCTTCTGGGGTGTGGGATGGAGGTGGGGTTGTGGTGTCCAGCAAGTGGAGGGTGGTGATGGATGGTGTGATCCTGGGGAGGCCGTCCTTTCCAGAGGTGATATCTGTGGAGCTGGGGCAGCTGATGAAGTACCAATAACCTGGAAGCGGCGCCAGCTACGCTCTGTCAAGGCGCTCGGGGAATGCAGGCCCAGCCTGCTTGCGGAGAAGATGGGCTGCTTCCCTCCTGGATAAACAGGTCATCCGCAGCCTTTTACAAGAATCAGGAAGGTAATTACTCAGAGGGGAAGTGAAATGCCTTTGCTTCAGCAGGCATCGTTTGTTCTAGGGTAACAAATTGCACTGCTGTTGCTGTTATTACTGTGACGGCAGCACCCAGGGCCCTTGGGAGGAGGGAGATGCTGCTCCCCGCCTGGTGAGCGTGGAGTCTCTTGTCTCCTCCAGTTACCATCAGTATTTACAAGTGTATTGTGGAGAACCAGGTGTGCTTCCCAGTCTCCAGTGTGTGCCACCTCGAGCTACCCAGTGCAATAAAGGGGCAATTAACAATTATTATCAAACATGTCAATGACATGCCTTACCCCGGAGGACGTGGGAGCACTCTCTAAGCTCCTGTGCCTGATCCCGCAGCCCCCAGTCATGAAAGGACCCGTGAAAATGGACTGCCAGTGAGTCTCACCCCTCGTACGCCATGAATTCATGCCTGTGGGGCTGCCTCTGGGAGATCTTGCTCCCATTGTAGCTCCTGTCTGAAATTTCTGGGTCAGGATTATCGATTTGGGGTCATCAATTGGCCTGGCTTTGCGAGGAGTGGGGATGTGGGGCTCCGTGCCACCGAGGTGCAGATCTCTGCAGCAGCCTGCCCAGGCTTTAGTTCTGCTGGGAGATGCTGCTGCGGGATAATTGATGCTTCCCTCTCCCTCTTCCACTGCTTACAAACACCGGGTGAGCCTCCTTTCCTTGCCTCCATCCTCAGGGCTCATCCCAGACCCCGTGTGCCATGACCAGCTCCCACATAATGCCTTGGGTGTCAGCACCCCGTGTCCCCGTGGGTCCCTGCAGAGCTGGAGCATGACCACGAGATGCGGCGACCGATGTGTGTGCGGGAGGGCTTGGTCTGTGATCCTGAATAAAGCCGGCGTGGGTTTACCGTCTCCCACAGGAGGGAGAGGATGCAAACCCCACGTGTGAAATGGCTTATTCATTTGTAGGGAAACTTCGTATCTGCGACTCTCGTGGCAAACATACTTCAAGCTGAAAGGCTTATGGCAATAATAACCCTTGGATAAGTCTCTTTTTCCTTACCGCTGTGGGATTTATAACATCCAGAAAACAGTCAAGCCCGGGATAGCACCTTAACCAACACGTATTATGTCAGTTCACACCATGTTACCCTCCCTGCATATTTTCTGTAGTAATCGGATTTGACTACTTCCCTGCAAATTGCCAGAGCTCGCAGGTTGGCGCATAGGCAGACACAACTCAGTGAATTAAAAATAGTCCTCCGTGTCGGGGCTCATCTGGGCAATCAGCGCTGCTGGGCAGCTTTGATCTCCGTCCCACGGGAACCACGACGGCGTCCCACCTCCGTCCTGACACGGGCGCTGCTGTGCGCACACCGGCACGGGCAGGGGTCTGTACGAGTGTGTGGGGACGGGTGGGCTGGGAAACCTGCCCGAGGGACACGCTGCGAGTCCCCAGGCCTCTGCAATATGCCAAAAACCCCTATGGACTCGAGGGCTGGGCGTCAGGGCTTGAGACCTCCAGAGTCAAGTGAGGGACCTGGACTTCCAGATCCCACTAAAATGAGTGGGCTCACTTAAAACGAGCCATCTGAATCCAGAAAGCCAGCAGGCAGGAGCCCCAAGTGATGAGAAAGGGGTGACAGTGGTGGCAGGGCCAGATTGCCTCTCAGCTGCCTGGGGAGAGGCTCCCTTTTGAGGAGGAACATGGTATTTCTTGCATCCCGAGCTCCAGCCCCATTTGGTTGTGACAGGCAAAGAAAAGGCGCTTCCAAGAACCAGACTCGCAACAGCAAATTTTTCAGGAGCAGTGGCTGTTTGGAAGGAAATTGGAATTTCTTAGCCTGGAGGAGGGAGGAAAGACAATGGATACAGTTCAGTTAAACAGTAATCACAGGTTGGGCAAAAGAGCTGAGAAATTTAAAGCTAGTTAAAAGTATCCGAGGTTTTCTAAAACCACTTCTAAAGCAGACAAATGGAAATAGCCCACTGGGTGATGATGAGCTCTGAATTTTGTTAGGAATCACGGAAGAATAAATTTAGCAAATCACCAGGAAAGCCTAATGCAACATCGGAGCTACAGCATGCAGTCAGTACTGGTAATTCTCCAAATTCCTGACAATTATCCATTTCAGGAGACATTTCCACTTATCTTATCTCATCTTAAAGCCTTCCTATTGAACTCTGCCTGTGATTAATCCTGGTTCGTGCTCACCTTTCTCTGTTCTCCCTTATTGCTTTCCTCCGACTCTCAGCATGGTGACATCCATCCTCACCTTCCTGTCCTTTTCCCTTATTCTGCTCCATTTAAGGAGGATTAAGATTTTAATTGCAGGGTTTGGGTTTTTTTTTTTTTTGCTTTATATTGCTGCAGCATCGCAGAGCTGCCAGCCGGCTGGAAGTCTTTCCCAAAATCTGCGTGCTGGTGGTGTCTTCTGGCATTCCCGGATGGGCAGGATGCTCCCAAAGGCAGATCCCTGCCAGGAGAGCAGAGTTCCATCTTGACCCCAAGCAGAGACAGGGCAGAGGACAGCAGCTTTTGGCTCCGGGAGCTGACACAGGGATGCTGACAGCTTTTTCTGAAGGAATATGGAAGCGGGAATTTTCCAGAAACTGTGTTATTTAAAGAAGGAGAAATGCAAGGCAGAGAAAATGCAGTGAACGAGGATGCCAGCCTGGAGACATCCCAGCATCCCCGGCCGCGGCACGTGGGACATGTGGGAGGCTGGGGAACGGGGAGGAGAAAATGATGTGATGGCATAATAAGGAAGAGGAGATAATAATAATAAAAAGGGAAATGAAATAAACACAAGAAAGAACCAAGCTGCATCTCAATAGACTGTAGGGTTCAATGAGCAGCTGGGACAAAAAAAAAAAAAAATTGCAAACACCGCGCTTCCTGAATAATAGAGAGATGGGAGCACAGGTGATAAGAAGGCGACCGAAGGAAGGAAGGAGGGGAAAAAAAAAAATAGAAAGGAGAAATTACTGAAGGGAGAAACCTGCAGGTGATGTGCTATTTTGCTATGCTAATAAAGAGATGAAAGCAAATGGAACAGGAACAGAGCCTGGCAAAAGTCTTACTTTTGTTGGAAAGAATAAGAGGATAAACGTTTTTAACATTTATGAAGTAGCAAAATAAAGCAAAGAAAGGCTCAGAACATCAAGCTCGTAGATGAGGAAATTAAAGTACATAAAATATTTATTCATTTGTGCTTAGTGGCTGTCAGCTATGCATGCGTTGGAGAAATGGTATGTTTCTAGGCACAGTTTTATTCTTGCTCCTATTTTTCCTTCCTCTCCCAGAGACGAACAGGAACAATTTGGTAAATAGTAGCTGAACGCTCAGCTCATTTTCTCCATTCCGTTAATGCTTCATTTCTTAATACCCTCGAAACAAGAATGGGAAGTTGGTATAAAACATTATTCTCCTTTCAGATCATGGTAAAAAGGAGCGTGGTTCCAGGCCAGTCATCGAGATTATAAACTGGCATCTGTATTAAACGGGGCTGTAGTGCTGATATGTGCCAGATTGGAAGCGGCGCTTTAATGAGCCACAGAAAGAGAGATGTAACACAGGTTTTTTCGCGTCACCAGCTGTCTCGGGCCCGAGAGGACCGTTTCTGAGGATGCTCTTGGCTTCTTGTCCTCTGACTGTTTCACCTGATGTCCTCACCGACACAGGCAGCAGATTCCTCGGTTCAGGTCACTTATCGATTACTGCACTGAAAGTGAAAGCAGCTTCCTAATTACGGGTGTGGGCCTCAATGACTGGAAATGGCAGTGGAGTGCAGCGCGTCCCTGAGATCTTCATTAGCTGCTTCTCGCAGTGTCACTATGGGACGGGTGCCACCAGCGCCTGGCTCTGTGCTCCCGGAGCAGGGGACGGGGCTGTAAGGGACGGCAGCTTTGGGCAATCCCCATCCCTCCCTTCCTACGCCTTTCTGGGAGGAATCTGGCAGTGCCCAATGGGGAAGAGCAAGGCACGGGTCACTGCTCAGCGCGGGTGGCTCGTCCCGTGGTCGGAGCACTGTGCCGGGGCAGGGGACCCACAGGGAACGTGTGGGGATGGTTCGCTCCCCGGTATCTCGTCCTCGTCGCCTGCAGCACTGGCCCCGGGCAGTGGGCATGCCAGCTTCTGGCCTATGGCTAATTGTAATTTGTTTGATGGGGAATCCCGGCTGCTCCAGCGCCTCGGCTGGCTTCGCCTGCTGCCTGTCAGAGGCACTTATTCTCCAACAGCAGCATCTAAAATTCACCACCCCTGAGCTAACTTGCTGCTCCTCTGGTTCAGCAAATACTCCTTTTCAATCACCAGACTGCTGTTACCCATTCTCCTGCCTGTTTTAGTCTTTGGGGACCTGCTGAGCTGGGGTCCAGGATCGGGCAGCCGGAGCTGGGGGGACGCGGAGCTTCCCGGGGGGATGCAGAGGGGACCAGCCCGGGCTGGGGGCGTGCAGAGGCCGAGCAGGCTCTGTCTCCCCGCTGTGACTGGCCTGGCAGGATGTCACCGGTGGCTGGAGCATGAGGACCAGTGGCTGGAGGAGGAGGCTGGGTCTGGAGATGCACTTTCATGGGCAGCGCCGCCTGTGGGGAGCTGCTTTGTGCTTCCAGCCAAGTCGGGTCAGGGGCTGTTTTTGCAGAATTCCAAGTGCCAATGTTACATTACATGTTTCCCGGGGTCTCTTGGGATGAATGGAAAAGCTGCTGTCTAGCCCAAGGGGTTTTCTGAATCCTGCCCTTGCCGGGAAGGTGTCGCAGGAGAGCTGTGAGTGAGCCTTGGGCAGGGTGGGAAGCGCGGGACAGCCCGGCTTCTCCTCCTGCTTCCTTCGCAGCCCTCTGTAAAGCACGGAGACATCAATATTAATTTCATTATGAAGCTCAGAAAACCTCTTGGTCTTGGCTTTATCAGAAGTGATAAATTCTTGAGGGATTTCTTAGTCTGGATATTATGGTTTCCAGTGAGATGCTTGGATAATGTAAGCTGAAATCAATTCATTGACTTCAGTTGGGATCTGCCAACTTATACCAGCTGAAAAGATGGTCTTTTTTTGTCTTCTGGTGACAATTTGATGTAAGTAAAGCTGACACAGACTGAAGGAAATGAGGAGGAGCCGATAACCACAACAAGCAGTTTACTGCTTACCCAGCTGATGCAACTTTCAGAATTTTCTCAAAGAGAGAGAAAAATAGAAGCAACAGTTTCTCAGGATCACCACTGAGAAATCACTTTAACAGCTTATAATGACACTTTATGGGAGGTGCACACGAGCTCCCACATCACCCTGATGACAGTATTTCTGAAGCTCATGCATCCCGAGGGAAGTGGGGCTGCTCCATGAGAACGCTGCCGGGTCCTGGCCAGCCGCGGGGATGGAAGAAAACCCACCCGCGGGGATGGGCCTTACAAATGCTGGGGGGTGTAACCGAGCTGCGTAGAGATTTGACTCTATGGGGAAAACGGGCTGTTTTGGAAGAAGTTTTCTGTAGGGTTTCGTCCAGGTTCCGCCGTGTGTCTCTGGTGCTGGTTGGCAGCAGTGGGTTGTGATCGGTGTGACGGGCTGTCGCGAGGCGCTGCGAGGGCGCGTCCCTGCGGGACGATGTGCTTTGCCTGTTGGACACACTAATTCTGCCTCTCTGTTCTGAAGAGCATCCCGCTCTCCTCTGTGCTGCACCTCTCGTCTTTGCTGGGCTCCAAAGCCCTTCGTATTTCCCCCGTGGCCTTTGTCAGCGTGCTGCACATAGACTCTCTCGCAAGCCCTTGCACTTGATTCAGTCGCTGCTTAATTTAATCCTCTAATTTAATCAATACTTCATGGACCAGGTCTTTGTTTTTAAAAAACAAGCAAACAGAAAACCTTCTAGTCTTTTTTTGATTGCTTTATGCGGGTATTATTAGGTTAATGCAATCAGCGGTGATAAAGCTGCCCTGGGTTTAATGAGGGAGCAGCCTTGCTCTGCGTGCGGTGGGAGGGGGGGAGGCTGGAGAGGAAAACCCCGCGCTGACGGAGTTGGGTGCTCGAGACGTTCCTCCTGGCAACATCAGCTTCACAGAGGTGCCCCTCTCTGTTGCAGAAACGACGGGAGGCGCTGGCGAGGACCCCAGCTCCTCCCCAGGTGCTCCACAAGGTGCGAGTGAGAGGCGGGACGCGCTGCGGTCTCGAGAGGCAAGGAGGGATGGAGAAAGGTAGGAGGATGGAGAGCGTGGCGAGGAATGCAGGTGGAGGCAGATTAAATAGTTTCCCCAAGGTCATGCAACACTTACGGTGGGGACTGCGGGCTCTGGTCACGCAGCGTGAAGCTGCTTTTCCTTGTTTGGGCTCTGGCTGTGCCAGGGCGCTGGTCCAAACCTCCCAGTCCCAGGCTCTGCCCTCCCCGTGCCTGCCGGTAACACCGGTGGAGAACATGCTCAGTGCTGGGGCTTAGCTCCAGGAGATGATGCTCCCGCTCTTGATAAGCGTGAATCTTGCAGCAGTTGTTCCATCTTTAATCAAATTTGTAGAGCCTCAGGCCATTCATGGGAAAAAAAGTGTTTTCCATCTGTAATAAGGGGAAAGTTTGGCTGTCAAGGGGTGCAAATCCTGGGAACGAAGTTATGTGTTCTTGTTGCATTTTACCATGAATTTCTGAAGACTAGTCTCAACAAAGTAGTGGCACGTGTAGAAGATTTTTCATGCTCTCTAAGAGGGCTGGTAAAGGGTGGCGGCAGCTTCCACTTCCAGGTCTGGGCAATGCATCGGTGTGTCTCCGGCTCTCTAAATTGCGCCGCACAAAGCAGGGGGGGAAGCCTGCTCATCCCAAACCCCGGCGTGGATGGGGTTGGTTTAAGGAGACAAACGTGCAGTGGGGAATGGGGAACCTGGTGAAGGGTAAGGGGTGGGAACGGCATCGCCAGCTCCTCGGAAGGAGCTGTCTGGCCATGGGGAGCTGCCGGGTCCCGGCTCTGGGGATGCTGCGCGGTGGGGACTCTGATCTAGGGCTGGTGCCATGGGTCCTCATCCCGGTGCGGGGCTGAGAGCGGGAGCTCTGGGCAAAGCGTGTGGAACCGGAGCTGTGGCTCGGGCCCCTGCTTGCTGGGATTTTCCAGTCCTAGATGGACCATCCTTGTGGACGGTCCTTGACACTCCTGTCTTCACCCGCTTGGGAAAATTCTCCTATTTCACCTGCAAGTTTTAGTGCTTTGGTTGCACTGCTCTACTGAAAAAAGACAACCACAGTAAAGCCAGCGAGGAAATAAACCCCCAAAGAAGCTACGCTAAGCACCAGGAGGGTGATAAAAAGCAACAGAAACATCTCTACCTTCTTGTTTTTTCAAGAAAGGTCAATTGACTCCCTGCCACCTTGGAGCCCATAACAAAATCGATGATACTTCATCTTTAATTTGATTTTTCCATTCAATAAGGGTGGTAAGCATTAGTGTCACTGTAATTTTACAGAGTACTGTTAGATAACAGGAAAATATCAAACGTGAAGATTATGTGCAGTATCAGTGGCAAAATATTATACCCAGCGATGATTTAGAAGAACATTAATGTCTCAGGCATGCTATAACACATGTCGTGAATTGGACAATAAAATGTCTCGTTCTTCAAATAATTACTGGCGGGCTCTTGGGGGGGCAGGTTGGTGCCTGTGGAACCGAATGTCCCATCAGCAGCCGGTGACCTGCCAGCGGCTCTCCCGAGGCAGGCGACTCCACTCTCCTGCGGCGGATCCCGCATGGCAGGCGGGCGACACGGCCGGGCAGTGACGGATGCTGCGCCTCGTGAGCAGATCGATAACAGGATGGGTGTAGACCGCGGTTATTTTTGTGTTTAGCTCGCTGAATGAAGCGAAGCAGGTAAATCACTCAGAGGAGATGTGAGCTGATGTTAATAGGCACATTTGCAGCACTATCTAAAAATGAGTTCTGCAATTACTGACTCACGCTGTCGTTTGTGCTCTGTGGGATGGAGCCTTGGCGGCGCTGATGGCAGGTAGCCCTCCGTGCCAGCCTCTGGTGTGGGAGCAGCCCCCGGGCTCCAGCACAGAGGACTGGGGTGATGCCGGGGCTGGGGCTCGCTGTGTTGGAGCTGGGGTACCACCAGGGCTGGGGCGATGCCAGGGTGATGCCCGGTCCCTGGCAAACACACGCTGTCCCCATGGAGGCTCAGGGCATGCTCTGCTTTTCCGTGGTCCGGCAGGAATGGGGCCGAGCCAGCCGAAAGCAGCAGGGCTGGGCAGCTCAAAAAGGTTGCCCAGTCTCCTCGCCTGCCTCGCCGAGGGCAGGGAAGCGAGCGTTAGCATGGCCATGGCAGGGAGTCAGCGACCTGTTCCGCCGTCTCTGCTTCCCCAGCTTCCCCCAGAGGTTTGCACCGTGCCTGGCGCAGGGAGCTCAGCTAATTCGGTGCTGCGGCTGCCCGAGAGCGCGTTCACCCAGGGCTAATAGCAGGCAGAGAAAAGCACAGCAACTGCGGCTGAGGACGAGAGACTCCAGGATAAGCGTGAAATTGGATCAGCGCGGCCATTCCCCAGCTGGTGACTCCTGCGCAAAGCCATGGGGTGCCTGGCTCCCACGGTGGCGGCTGGGGCTCGCTCATGGCAGGGGACGTTCGCCTTGAACTGCCCTGGAGGAGCCTCGTTAGAGCAAGGGGCGCCTGTCCGGGAGGAGAGAAGAGATGAGCGAGATTGTCAAATGATTACGGCTGCATTTTGGCGCTGTTGCTGTCGCCTCTGGCTGCGAGTGAGCCCCCCTGCAGCCCTGCCGGCTTCTGCTGGGCTCGCTGCTGGCTCGCTTCGCCCGTGGGCCAAGCGCGTGACGGGGGCGATGCAGCTGGGCTGGAGGGAGGGGGAAAACGTTCTGTGTCCCTTCTGATGAGTAAACCACCTTGCAGCACCCCAAGGCGCTTGGCGGAGGGGTGCCGGGGTGGGTGCCGGCAGCTGCTGCCTCTTGCCTGTGATGGGACTGCAAATACCCCCACGATACGAGGCAGCCTGTGCCCCCCCCACGCAGCCCAAACGCGCGTAAGGGTGCAGAAGAGATGTACACACCCGCACACCTACACTACTATATTTCAGCATCTGAGACAACTCTGAAGAGCCGCCAGATCAGAGGCAGGGTTTTTCTGTGACTAATCTTTATCCTGCTGCACTTCTGGCTGCCGCGATGGAGGCGTCGCCCAGCGCTTCGCCATAGAGGACGCGGCGTCTTTCTCCAGAGGCAACGCAGAAGCTCGGTCGTGGGCTGTGTTAAATCTCTCTGCCATGGCCGGGGTGGGATGCGGGACCTCCTGAGCATCCTCAGCCCCGACCCTTCCAGGTCTCTGTGCGAGGACCGGGCGTCTGGATGGGCGCTGCAGAGCACTCTGCCAGTTTCCCAGAATAGCATCCTATGCAAGGCCGGATTAGTCCCATGGATCTCGATGCTGGAGGGAAGGCACACGGAATGGGCGCTGGAAGCGTTCCCACCGGCACGCGGCGTTCCCAGCTCTGCAGAAGTAGTAAAGGATCGGGGACCTGGATGACACAGCCATCAACCCTTTTATCGGGAAGGAGCAGAATTAATCACTCGGATCAGCAGAGTCATTGTGGCTTGCTGAAAACAAAACAAAGCCAATTATTATTTGAAGCTTGTCGGGGGGCTGTGGCTAATCTCATTACACACAGAGCAGCGAGGCACCGGGGAAATCTCACGGTGCCGATTAAAGCGCTCGGCAGCTGCACAAAGCAATTACGGTGAAACCTCGGGGACGCGCCGGGGGCTCAGCCCCTCCTTGGGACCGGCCAGGGACCTGCGGGGAGGGATGAGCATCCCCTCCCTGCCTTTTTGGGGAGCCCCTCCTTGCTCACAGCAGCCGGGCGAGCAGGCGCAAGGCAGTTCCTCTTCCTCAAGTCCACCCTGGTGCCTCTCCCCACGTAGGTGTCTGTCTGCTGACGCTTGCTCAGCGTGTAGCTCTGCAAAAAAACCCTGCCAGAAGCAAAGCAGTTTGCTGGGGGCCGCGGGACCGGCCCCTCCGTAGGCACCCAGGGTGGGCAACGTCATCCTCGCCGTCACATCATCCTCGCCATCCCATGCCAGGGACGGTCACCCAGAAGGCATCGGGCACACAACCCTCTCAGCACTGCGGAACAAAGATGTCTTGTCCCAGAAGGTGGTAAAAGATATTTATGGGCAGCCGTGCAGGCCGTAATTGAATGGCATTAGAGTGGTGCTGGGTTTGGTTTTTTTTTTATATAAATCTTGAATCACGCCACAGCTCTCACTACTGTTTTAAATTGTAACTTGGCTTTCTAAAAGTTTATCGTGCACTAATTCATTCAGTCCGTTCATTTACATTCTGCTGACAGGGTACAAAATTGCTGCTTTTTTTTTTTTTTCATCCCAGGGAATTCTAACTTTGGCAATTTATGGTGCCTTTTTGATTTAATCAGGATATTTCCTAAACTTCCATGGCAATAATAAGACATTTTTCAAGAAGCACCTGAGAGACAGCTGGGCGTTATTTATATCCCCGGCGCACACGGTGTTTCTGAAGGGCTCCCCATGGGCTGGAAGCTGCGGGTCGGGGCAGGGGTCCCTCCAGTATCGCTTGACCCTGCTCCCCAGGAGGACCTGGAAAGCTCTTTTTTTGCCTTTTTTTGCCATCGTCAAACATGCCCATGCGTCGATCTTCCCCTCGTTCCACCCTGGGGAGCGCTGGGTGCCCCAGCCCCTGGGCAGTGCCCATCTGAGGGACATCGCTCCTGTGCCACGGGTGGAGGCCCTTTGGTGCGGCTCCGCAGAGCCAGCATCGTGCCATTATGTGCTGAAACACCCTTATTTCACTCTTCCAAACACTGTCAGAGCAAGTCACAGGAGGGATTATTTTTGGCTCCGTTCAGCGTAGTTACCTAGCAATTTGCAGGATGCTTGGTGTTGCTGGGTAGTTACTTGAGCCGTGCAAGCTGCTTTGCAGCGAGCAATTCATTTGTTGCATTTGGTTCCTTTTACTGATCACAAATAGTCCAGACGCCAGCTTGGAGTCTTACAAATTTGTTCTCTGTTGGAAAGATTTCAGCCCCGTTGGTTGTTTGTGAAATATTTCCTCTGATCGTTGCCTTTGAGTGCTTGCCGCCTGTAATTCCTAAATCGTGCCTGGGCTCAGTCCACTGGCGTGACGCAGAGGTTTTTCTCTGCCCTGGGAAAGGAAGGGAAAACCGCGACGTGTGCGGATATGGATACTCTGTAGGACATTGTTTGGAAACACCTTCTGATGTTTTGCTTTCACGTTTCTCAGGTCGAAAAGAAATAACGTGCCAAACGCCTTCCTCTTCCGGCGTCTAGCTGCGTGTGTTCCCATGCACGCACAGCATCACTGCTTTAATGAGCCATAAATACTGTTTATATTTGGCTTATTATCTCCAAGGTAATTTATGCTTTTTTGCTCATCCAGGGCGTTTACAGGCCTTCTGTTCCCGACAGAACTTGAAGAATTGTAATGAGGAATTGTCATTATTCAGCTAATGAGCAATATTGATTGTGAAAAAGCAAAGTCACCGCCTTCCATCCTCCCAGTGTCAAACTGGAGGGGAAAAGCCCCGGGGAGAATCCCAAGTGGTGCAGAACAGGGAGAATAACATCCAGGTGGCGAAGAGCCATGGCGCTATGGTAAATTTTCAAGAATCTTAATTAGGAACAAATTAAAGATACTTCAGTTTCATGGATAGCATTACTCACATTGTTAAATTATAGCTGCAAAGAGAGAGAACCTGCTCTAGGCTTCTTCCTCTTACGGGCATCTCCTGGATCCGTCCCCGGCACTGCAGAAGCTCCCACGTACCGGCTCTGCGGCCCTGCTTGGTGCCCGTCCCGGTGGGTGCCCCTTGCTGCCCTGGCCACGTTTTGGCCAGGCTGGAGGATGCAGCAGAGCCAGTTTGGCTGCAAGTGGCTTTCGAACAAGGCACCGCCTTGGTGGGTGTCTGCACCTCCAGCCTTGGTGTCCTACTGCCTCCAGTGGGGTTATTGGCTGCTTGGTTGGAGACTTCTTGAAGGTCAGTAGTCACCCGGGCCTGGCACTTGTTGGGTGCTGCTGGCATGTCACTGGGAGGCTGAGCCTGTCCTAGGGCAGCCGCGGTGGGTGGGAGCATTGCCATCAGTTGGAAGCATCCCCGTGGGACCATCCCTGGTGGTTGGAAGCATCCCAGTCCGGTGGGAGCATCCCTGTCGGTTGGAAGCATCCCCGTGGGACCATCCCTGGTGGTTGGAAGCATCCCAGTCCGGTGGGAGCACCCCTGTCAGTTGGAAGCATTCCCAGCGTGTGGGAGCATCCCCGGCTCCTGGCAGAAGCCTGGCGGCAGACACAGACGGACGAAGCGATGACCACAGCTGAAGGACACTCGTTTCATCTCATCAGTGTCGCGGCTGTGTTGGGTCTGCAGCGGGCAGCTTTTGCACGTGGTGGTGTTATCAGGTACGGCCGATGCTTTTCAGGGGAAACCTGTTTGTGAAACTTTGCTCCCGTGGCACATAAATGTTTGTTAGTTCTGTTATCCCGACCATTTTGTTCTCCGTAGGGTTGCAGAGAAGATGAAACGAGAGCGATGGTTCTCTCGGAGCTCCAGCGCACGCTGGATGTTTGCTTTAAATAGAATTAACCATGCAAATTGAATCATGTGAGTGTAAATTAGCGCTCATTTCGCTGGTGCTCTCGGTATCGCTTAACCTACCATTTACCCCAAGACATCTGCTAAGTGCCATTCTTTCAAGTACTTAAACAGCACCTATTGCTACCAAAAAAGCCCCAGCCCCACGGAACAACAAAGCTGCCGGAAAGCCTGTAATTATCATTAAAGGACTATTGTGCTTCTGGCGCTGATAAAGGCGGGTGATGCTTTCCAGGCTGGCTCTCCCGCTTGCCAAGGGGAGGTGGAGCGGAGCCGGGGCCGAAGCCTGCCCGCTGCCTTCCCCCGCCTTCCCCTGCCTCCTGCTCCGCGAAGGTCCCGGCACACGACTGCGCTGATTTTGCCCAAATCCCACTTGATTTCAGGCCCGGGTGAAGCTCTGTGCAGCCTCGGAAGGGAGTGATTAATGGGGGGGGGTGTCCCAGCACAGGCCACCTGCCGGGGGCCTACTGGCTGTGCTGGGGTTTGGTACAAAGAATTGGAAATGTGCTGTTGGAAGAAGGCTGGACCAGGGCTGGGTGACCCTGGAGGAGGAGACCATGTGTCTGTTGGGACATTTCAGCCTCCGCTGCCTCTTGCTGGCATCCCTTCCTCTGCAAAGAATAGAGAGGGCCAAGGGCTGCAGCACGCAGGGTGTCACTCCTCCAGGCCTTCTGCAGCGTGATCTATTATTTACACGGTTATTTAAGCCTTTGTTGTCATAGCTGGGAGAATTAATGCATTAACCTTCGCGGAGAAGATGGAGTGCTGGCAGGCTGGGAGCACCCAGCGCGCTGCCCTTCAGCGTGGGTTTGCTGCTGCATGTCACATCGTGGCTGAAAGCGTGACGGGAGGGGAGGGGGGTGGCGTCGCTGGTGGCTCGAAGGGGTCCCAGGGATGCTGGTCTGCTCCTCGGCTGGGCCCCTCGTGGGAAACTTCCCTGCGATGCTCATCGGCTCCTCGCACCGTCCCTGCCCCATTCCCGCAGCGTGAGAAAATCCATTGTGGCTGGGATGAATAGAGTTGGGCACAATTCCTCCGGAGCGGTTATGCAAATTCCCAGCCATAATGACACATTGTCTTGTGTGATCCCTCGAACAGATGGCCCAAAGGCAGGCTCAAGATCGGAATTAGTCCTGGGCTCCTGCAACGTAGCTGGGAGCATATGGTCCTCATAGATTTGTGGTTTAGCCTTAGTAGCAAAGGGAACTATTTCAGATGAATAAAGGGAAAAGAAGAGGAGAAAAATAACATTGTGATGCTCCAGTAGTACTCGGACTCTTCTGAGAAGCTGATACGATCCCTTATCAAACTCGTGCTGCCTTCCAGCAGCAGACGAAGTTCTGCTGTGATGATCCACACAGACGCGAGCAGCTCTTTGCAGAAATACTGATTGCTCGGGCAGGTGCCTTGTCCTAAGCACATCCTGGGATGGCAGATGTCATATCGACGTTGGAGGAAAGCCTCTGTTAATACCAGAAGGTTAAGCTGGCTGCCAAGCTCGTGTTGCCCCAAAGCCTGGCTGCAGTGGGACGCTGGTGGGAACTGGGTGTCACGGGGATGTGCTGGAGCTGGGCTCTCACAGAGGACTTGCCTGGGTATCACGGACCAGGCGTGTGGAGGGCTCTGCTCTCATCCTCAACATGAAAAGCAAGCTGCTGCCGTCTCCAGCGCTGACATCCCCCGCAGCGTGGAGGGGAGGGATGCCGGCAGCAGCACTGCCTTTTGGCCAGGGCAACTCCTCCGGCTCCCACCGCACCACTCCTGTCAGCCACAGCCTGCGTGGACTGAGCTCAGAGTGTGCTTCAGACCCGTTATTTATGCTACGGCTTCCCAGCCGGCTCCGACAGCACCAGCAGTGGTTTATAATTCCATTTGGCACTTTGTTTTATTGCGAGGCTTTCGGAGCTGCTTTGATAGATAGCTTCTTTTCTCCTGTTTGTCACATCCGTGCTGCATGTTTTATCAGTTGCTGGTTTCCGATTCGGAGCCATGAAGAGGGGGCACCTCTTTTGGAAAATGGGGCATCAGACAATCATTCCTTATAGTTCTGTAAATCCATGAAGTGCTGGGTTTCTTCTAAAGATATTTTCAAGGCAGCTCAAAGATGCTGCTTGGGATTTCTCTAAGGACCAAACAGGAAACTAATACATATGGTGAAAGTGCTGAGCAATGATGATTAACTCTGTCAGTTAAAGAGTATTAAATGACGTGCACTACTGTAAACGCCTCTCTTCTGACATCAGAGGAACCGTACCCTTCCCATCAGCAGATGAGCTGTCACTTCAAGTCCAGAATGCAGCATCTGGATGAAAAGGGACTTTTTTTTGAAGCTATAGTATTTCTAATCAGTCGCGAGACCGGGCCCTAACGTTTGCCCCGAGCAAGTTCTTTCAGTAATCTGAATAAGTGGTCCCCAAGGCTCATAACTGCGAAAGCGTGCAGAAGGGGTTTTGGTGCCTGCGCTGCTGCCGCGGGGTTTGATGGTGCTGCAGA
Source organism: Stercorarius parasiticus (assembly GCA_013396915.1). NCBI lineage: Eukaryota > Metazoa > Chordata > Aves > Charadriiformes > Stercorariidae > Stercorarius > Stercorarius parasiticus. Next base: position 77,473 of record VWZL01000633.1, read on the forward strand.
TGTGGCTGTGCCAACACCGGGCTCTGCCGGGAGCAGAATAGCTGTGCCGGGGCTGCTCCTGTGCTTTTTCCTTGGCTCCCCACTACAAAAATAACAAGCAGCAGCAGAGGTTCCAGCTGATTTCGTTTTTCTTTCCTATGTTTTGCATTAGTGTAAACCAGCTCAGCTGGTCTGCTGGGATTTCCCCAGTACGAGGGCACTCTCACACTGGGCGGAGGAGGAGCCCAAAATGCAGCTTCTCCATGAAAATGCACAGCTCCAGCCGCGTGGGGACAGCTCTGTGCTCCCCTGTCCCTCCTGCCCGCCGCTGCGACCCACCGGGCATCGCAGACCTCCGCCAGCACCGACAGCTTGGCAGCGCTGCCGGCATCTTCAGTTTCCATGGCGACCGCGGGATGCTGTGCCGTGGAGCTGGGTACCGGCACACGTCACGGCACCGCCAGCGTCTGCGGGTTCCTTCGGGAGGTGGGTGGCAGGAGCCGCTTGGCAGCTGGAGGAGCCTGCAGGTACACACAGGGCACGGTGCGCAGCTGGAGCCAGATGCCAGGGATTTATTCCGTGGCAGAAAGAGAGCAGAACCTCTGTGCTGGAAGGGAACACGTGCAGCCCTGCAGAGACACACAACGCACACATTATATATATATTTTCAGCAGGGCAGCAAGACAAATGAGCCCAGCTCTTGGAGCCATTCATCTCCCTTGTGTGCACAACCTTTTCCAAGTAAATTAAGTCCTGCGCCTGGCACTGTTTGCTCCGACGAGCTGTTGCGCTCCGGGGCACAGCTGCCTGCGGTGGGATTTTGGGAGCCCCTGGGAAGGCCCAGCTCCGTGCAGGACACTCGACAGGCATGGGGCGATGCCGAACGTGGGGCAATGGCTGGTTTGGTGTTAGACAACGTCTCTCGTGTCTGCTTGCGCAGGGCAGATACACCCCATGACTGCTGGGCAAAGAGCTTTCTCTGATGCCCTCCTTGGAGTGAGAAGTTAAGATTTTATCCCCTGCCTTACCAGGAACACTTGGATGGATGCTCAGGGTCCACTGTGGCCCCGCAGTGACAGTGGCTGCCCATAGTCCCCAAGCAGTGCCGGCAGCACCGCCAGCCTCGCCTGCCCGAGATGCTGCAAGGCAGGCGAGGGGACACGGACTGTTAGCACGCAGCCCTGCTTCGGTTGAAGAGCAGCCTCCTGGTGTCTGAGGCTCCCTGCTGCCTTCCAATCGCTCTTTGGTGACATGCAGCAGGAATGCCCGAGCAGGGAAGCTGCCGCTGGTGGCTCCCAATGTCCCTGTGCCCGTGGAGGGTGGTGCTGCCGCCCCCCTGTCCCCAGCGGTACCTGACTGTGCCCATGGGAAGTATTAACGCCTGGAGCCCAAGGGCAGGGAGAGGCAGTTCCACCTTTCCCACCCCTCTTGGGAAGTCTGCAGATGTCCGATGCTCGTCCGTTATCTTCATTTTTGTGTTTCTTGCACCGGGGGCGAGGGCAGCGTGACACCGAGCTCCCCAGGCTGCGGCCGGGGCTCCTGCTCCCTGTGATAGAGACACTTTTCTCTTTCTGTAGTGTCTGTCTTTCGCGTGTATCATGACTCACCCTGCTTCGCGCCCGCTGTGGAAAGGTGGGATTAATCCCCTGCATGTCATACTCTGTCGGCATCGCAGTCCCCTGATGACGGGGCGCCGCTTCCCTGCCCCTTCCCTCTGCCGGGGAGGACTTTCCTCCCCGTTCTCCTGTTGCCGGAGGTTGGATGCTCGCAGTGTGTCTCCGCGGCCTCCCCACCTCCCCTCCCAGCTCCAGCCAGGCACCGCCACAGCGGCAGGTTTCCCGCGCACATGCTCGATGCACCTCCTTCCCTTCTCAACAACCCCGCATCCAATAAACGGGAATAAAATGTGAAGCGCCACACAAACGGCATCCCCAAAGACTGGGAAAGGACTAAACTGCGGCTCCTTGCAACAATCGGATGAGATTTTTGTCTTTAAACAAATAACCGTAGTTAACAAAGAAGAACATTTGGATTCTGTGTGTTGAAGGAGTCGAGGCGACTCCTCGCAGGCAGCGGGACGTACCCCACGCTTGGTAGCACCCGCACCCCCGGGCGGCCGGCGGCACGTCGGCGGGGAGGAGCAGGATGCGGCATCCCGGCTCCGTGCTCCATCTGGAAACAGCTTTAATTTCTCCCAGTGTCTCGTGTGGAGCAGCCGAGCACCCAGACCTTGCCCCCAGCGGGTCTGGCTGCTGCTTTTGGCCCTGCAGACGCACACGTGCAGGGCAGGAGAAGCCACGCAGCGGCGCTTCTTCTTATAAATTAAGAAATTATAAACTTTCTATAAAGATGAAGTGCCTGTGCTGTGCCCCTGGGACCCTCCCGGCCTGGCTGGTGGAAATGTCCGGGAAAGGAGCCCTGGGGTGCAGCGCAGAGAAGGGGAAGGCATGGCGAGCGCAGGGACAGAGGTAATTTGGGACCATCCTGGCCTGATGAAGTTGGCTGAGGGAGGTGCCCAGCGCGGTGCGGGGGGAGCTGGGTCTCCCTGGTGATGGTTGCCACGCGATGGCTGCTGTGCCACCGCGGCCGCCTGACTTCATTCAAACACATCCTTCTCCCCAAGGGAAGGTGCCTGTATCAGCATCCCCAGGGAGGCGCCGGCACAGAGGAGCCCTGCGAAGTGACGCCCCGGGGCTGGGGATGGAAGATGGGGAGAGGGGGGAAAGGGAGAGAGCCGGGGTCTGAGCCCCAGGATGGAGCTGCCCCACTCCTGCAGCATAGGCGAGACGTGGATGTCGCGGCAGGAGCCAACAGCATCGCGCCCGCATCCTGCCCTGCCAGGGTCCTTCCAGGGCACACAGTCCCGTCCTGACATGGAACACGGCCATCAGTCACAGCCCTGCAGCAGATGCAGTTTTCCAAACACAACGTGGCCTGGAAGATGTTTATAATCTGTTTTTTGGTGGTTATTCGATCCTTTCGGGTCGATGCCCAAGCTGCAGTTTGTCGCTGTGGTCTCACAGCCCCTTCTGTGCTCCGGATTTGATGGATTAACAATTTTATAGCAGTTTTCTGTACCCCTAGGAAACAATTAGAGTTACACTGGAAGTTAACTCCGCTGTTTTTAAAAATAAATCCGCTGTAGGAATGTAAGTTTCTTATTTTAAATCCAAATATATAAAAAAAAATAATAAATCACACTAACGCAAGAAGGTAGTAGAAAAACAGTGGGAAGAGGCAACACCCCCGGATGAGCAAGTGCTTTGTCTTTTGACATCCCGTGAGCAGTGAAAGGTGCTGAGAAAGACGCAGCAGTTGTTCGGAGCAGGGCTGTATCCCGTACCCATCCCTGGGTAGAGTCCGGTCCTGTGCTGGGGCTGGTGGCTTCGTCCCCGTCAGCAGCGACGCGAGGGTTGTCCCAGCAGAAATCGCCCGGTGTTTCGTGAATTACTTGCGTCTGATTTTTGTATCCGCTTTTCCACATGAACAATAACGTTGAACCAAACGTCAGTCATCAGACAGACATAATTGGATTCGGAAAGTGTTATATTGTGAATTAAGTTGACTGATGGGGAAGTGTCAGTTTTATTAACAATCTTCCTTCAGATGATAATTTTATATCTGTACGGATGAATTACAAAAGAGTACTTGAAGGCATCGGTTCAAAACGATGAAGTCATTTTAATAAAGGCTGACTTTCTCTTTCATTTACTTGCTTTTAAATATTTTATCTCCTTGTGGGAAACTATCCAATTAGAAGCCAAAACCAGGGTATAAAAAAAAAGCCACGTAATGGAGCGATTAGTTTGTATCCGGACGCTGGGCACGCAGAGGAGGCAAACCCTGGCCGGGGACTCGTTGCCGGGGGGGGTGACCTGGCTCCTGGAGGCGAAGGCTGGGTGTTTGCTGGCCGAGGAGAGCAGAGCGTGTTTCCCTCTCCGCACGCCAGAACGCCCCGGGGAGCGCCGGGGCGCAGCCTCGCGAGCAAACTGGGCAGGGAAAGGCAGAGGCGCCGGCTCCGGCGCGATGGATTCCAGCTTCCTCCCGTGACGCTGGGGGCTCCAAAAACGTTTCGCTTCGGTTTTCCCCTGTGAACATTTTGGTTTTCGCATCATTCCCACAGCTGCGGAGAAAAGCGAATGGGGCTGAATTCTCCGGGCAAGAAGAGCTGGACAATGTGTTCTGCTTCCAAAAAATAGTCTTTAAAAGGAATTCACTGCGATACGGTGCGTGAATAAATCCGGGGATTATGCCAGCGTGAAAAAGCTGGAGTCGTGCAGTGGAAACCTCTTTCTGTAGTGTATTATGATAAATAGGCATGTCATTCGCAGATAAGAGCAAGCAGCGCTCCGAGACACAGATTTGGGTTGGAGTTAAGGTCTGAACTAACCAGCGCCAAAGCGGGACGGGGGGGTGGCGTTGGCACCTCGCCGCACCCTCTCTGCGCGCGTGTGGCAGTGCGGTCTCTCCTTGCCGTGCCTTCAGGCGTTGGTACCGTCGCCCCGACAGCAAGATGCGGGATGGGTACCAAGGCTTGGGTACTGCCTGCATCGCCACCGCCTCGGGTGGCTGCATCCCCATCAGCCCATCCTGGCCTTGGCCACCTCCTCCTGCAATTATCCCAGCCCTGGTCACCTCCTCCTGCCGTTATCCCGGCCCTGGCCACATTCTGCTGCTGTTATCCCAGCCCTGGCCGTCTCCTCCTGCTATTGTCCCATCCCTGGCCATCTCCTCCTGCCATTATCCCAGACCAGCCACATTCTCCTGCCATTATCCCGGCTCTGACTGCCTCCTCCTGCCATTATCCCATCCCTGCTGTCTCCGCCTGCCGTTATCCAAGCCCTGGCTGTCTCCTCCTGACATTATCCCAGCCCTGGTCGCTGCCTCCTGCTGTTATCCTAGCTCTGGGCAGGCGGAGGATGGGCAGCATCCTGAGAGGTGGCAGCCACGGAGGAGTGGGGCCACGGGAGCCCGGTGTGGAACCAGAGGGGACCGTCCCTGGACACACTGCCTACATTGGAGCAGGCTGTGCCATCACCCCCATTTCTCCGTCGCATCGACACCTGCTGACCCCTCTTCTTGGGGTTTCCGTGCAAATCTGAACGTTGAAAAGATGGACTTCCTTTATTGTATTTTTCCAGAAGAAAGAAGTGGGAAATGCAGTAAGAAAAGGGATAAGACGGACAAAACCGAACACTTGGAAACGTCCCCAACTCCCCTCCACTGAAGGAAGCTTGTTGTTGGCTTTGTTCCCTGTCTTTCGCAGCAAGGAGATGTTTTCTGCCCTCCTCGCCTCCAGTCACGGTGCTGCTGAAATCAGAAGGGTTTGGGGTTTATACAGCAGCGCTGGTGGGGTGGCTCAGGGCCCTCTTCCAGAGATGCAGGTCACTGCTTTGTTTCCCTTTTCTACTTAAGCTTATTCTAATTAAGAGTGTCTTAACAAATATTTGATGTGCATTTCAGTCGGAATGGAGGTTGTGAGCCATGCCTATTACAAATACTGGTCAATGCGGTCTGCAATCCGGGAACCACCTTTGACCACTCATTTATCACCAGACAATGTCCACTTCATTACGTCTCTATTGATCAGTTAAATACTTTGTGCTTTATTTATCCCACCGACAGGAAGGAGTATTGCAGGAACAAAGAACAATCAGGTTAGACTAAAATCTAAGGAAGAAAAATGAGCCGATAAAAGCTGTTCTACGCCCGGCTTCTCCTTCAGAGGGGGCTTTGAAGGATTTGGAGTGTTGGGTTTTTTTTAACTGATGAAAAAAATTGGCTGCAAACCTGCAAATCGGTGGAAAACCTCTTTGGCCAAAGTTTTAGTGTTCTGCACAGATGCAAACGATTATGCACTGTCCCGGACGAAGGAGAAGGTCTGCGCTTCCCAGGGGAGCGGAGCCCGAGGCACAGCAGGGTTTCAGGGAGCTCTGGGCTTTTGTCCCCAGCTCCTCTGCTGTGGTGGCACGTGGTGCCCTTGGTCTGCTGTCAGACATGGATGTTTTTGGAGCTTTGGGGGGTGCTGGCCCAGCAGGGTGGCCTGATCCAGGGGGTGGGACCAGCTGATTCAAGTGAAGCATGCAGGGTAAATCGTAGAACCACAGAATCCCGGGTTGGAACGGACCTCAAGGATCATCTGATCCAACCTTTCTCAGTGAAAGCATCTAAGAAAAGATGGCCCAGCACCCTGTCCAGCTGAATCTTACAAGTGTCCAATCTTGGGGCATCCACCACTCCCTGGGGAGATTATTCCAATGGCTGATTGTTCTCAGCGTGAAAAATTTTCCTTTTGTTTCCAACTGGAATCTCCCCAGGAGCAACTTGTGCCCATCACCCCTCCTCTTTAGCATGTGACTCCTTGTAAAAAGGGNAGTGAAAGCATCTAAGAAAAGATGGCCCAGCACCCTGTCCAGCTGAATCTTACAAGTGTCCAATCTTGGGGCATCCATCACTCCCTGGGGAGATTATTCCAATGGCTGATTGTTCTCAGCGTGAAAAATTTTCCTTTTGTTTCCAACTGGAATCTCCCCAGGAGCAACTTGTGCCCATCACCCCTCCTCTTTAGCATGTGACTCCTTGTAAAAAGGGAGTCTCCATCTTCTTTGTGGAATCATTTTCAGCGGTGCCTTTGCCCTGCGCTGCGGATCGGAGGAGAACAGCCGAACCCTCTCAACTGCTGTTGTTCTAAAGTGGGTCAATGGAAAACAACAGGCATTGAGCAAAATCCTCCCTGACGGTGTTTTTCCCGGCCGTTCGTCTCCCTTCCCCCTGTGCTCCTTCTCCCACGACAAGGCAGCGAGCTGCTCACACCCAGCACCTGGGGACGGACCGATGGCCAAGGCACACCAGTGGCTCCCAGCCCCGGGTCATGGTGGCCACAGGCAGTGCCATCCCAGTGGCGGCGCCACCCTGGTGAGCCTGTCCACCAGCACAAAGCCCCACTCCCAGCATCGCATCCCCTCCAAGCAGATGGAATGGGTGACCCATTTATTTATATTTCCCTTGAGAGATGAATGGAGAGAGACACCTGTTGAGTTGGGCAATAATGAGGTGGAACCTGCCTGCACGATGCCTGGCAGAAGAGCCGGGCGCCTTTATTGCTATTTAGCTGCTCCTACCGCTGGGATAGAAACACAGCGCTTGTGGCGACCTGTCCCGACCTGCCCCTAGAGGCAGCAACGCGCTCTGTGGGAGGATGCTAGCAGATATGGCCACCACTCACAAAAGGAATCCCAGATTTCAAAGCAGAGTTAGAGTGCTGGATGATCTTTGGTAAAGATCTGAATCTCTGTCTTCTGCTGAAACGGTTTTGTGCTGAAATGGTTTGAAGTCAGATGCTTTAGTCGCACGGAGAGCGTGAGGCCGGATTTGCATGTGAAATGAATCATGCCTGATGTGATTAAGAATGCCATAAAGGTTGAATTTAAGACTTTTTTTGTTACTTACTATTAAAGTTTTTCAGTAATTTTCCACCCCCTCAGATGAGCATCGTTCAGATGAACTGGAGAGAAACTTTCTCTGCGATTCATTACCGAGGGGTCTGAGGGGAATTCTTCATTTTTCAGTGAAAAAGCAAAGCTAAAAATAAAGGTTTTTCCATCAGATAAGTATTTTTGTAGAAGCTGAGATTCTGGGAAACATGAGGGCAGCGTTTTATCTTGTGAATTGTCAGCAGTAACTAATTGGGGCGGGGAGAGAGCGCAGGCAGGGTGCGGTGAGCAATGGGCACGGCAGGGGCTGGGCACGGGGGATGAGCTGCTGCTGCTCCTGGTGTCCTCCAGGGTAAGCAAGTTTGGCACTGGTATCTCCATCCCACTGCGTCCCCATCCTACTGCATCTCCATCCCACCTGTATCTTCACCCTACTGCATCTCCATCCCACCCGTCTCTCCATCCCACCCGTCTCTCCATCCCACCCGTATCTCCATCCCACCCGTATCTCCATCCCACTGTGTCTCCATCCCACCTGTATCTCCAACCCACTGGATCTCCATCCCACCTGCATCTCCATCCCACCTGTATCTCCATCCCACCTGTATCTCCATCCCACCCATATCTCCATCCCACTGCATCTCCATCCCACCTTTATCTCCATCCTACCTGTATCTCCATCCCACCCGTATCTCCATCCCACTGCATCTCCATCCCACCGTTATCTCCATCCCACCGCATCCCTGTCCCACCCGCATCCCCGTGCCCACGGATGCAGCAGTTAGTCCCTGAGGGAAGAGTATTTGCATGATTAAAAAAAAGGGGGAGGAACATCACAGGCAGCAAGCCACATTCCTTCTCCATGCTCTTATGAAACAGACGCGTGTCAGCATATGTCTTAATGTGAGTGTCTATAGCAATGATAGCAGAATCAGTCAGTGGCTGGGAGAAAAAGGGAGACATCTCTCCATCTATGTAGATGCGGGGCTGAAAGCATATTTGTATGTAAATGTGGTTTTTCTAAATGCACGCTAACTTACCAGTTGCTACAGGAGATATTGTGTATTCATAGCAGGAGAGCTTTTTACCAGAACAGGAGTTTTCGAAAGTACTTTGCATGATTTTTTCCCCGTTTTCTCCAAGTGTCGGAGTTTGACTAACACATTGAAAATTAAAAAATAATTGAAACAGATCATATGCAACTCAGCAGGGGCATTATTTTCCGGTGAGTGGCAAGGGAACGGTGGAGCGGTAATGCACGGCTTTTGTAGCCTTGTCACTTTGATGAATTCTTTAGTACCATCAGAGGCAGCGCAGGGAGACTCGGGCTTTTCGCCGCTCTCCCGCTGGGGAGGTGCCAGCTGGAGCAGCAGCGCCGGCTGGAGCTGGGGAAGAGAGTATGCGTTTTCCACTAATCAGCAATATACTTTTGCCTTGTAAACACAAATCGGACATGGGGAAATGCCGTTAGAAAGAACGCTGGCGGGTGCCTGCGCTTTTCCCTTTGGGCGGTTGTGGGGAAAAGGCCTGGGAAAGGCTCCCCCGTCCCACCCGGCAGAACCAGGGCTTCGTGTCAGCAACCGGCACCCCAAAGCGGGGAGCATCTGTGTGGGATGGTCGGTGCGAGCAAAGATTTACCTCCTAATTAACCGGGGATGCTGAGGGATGGACGGGATCCCCCAGTCCATGCCTTCGCCTCGAATGCAGCTGATTTATCCACTCCTGGATACCTGCGGTCGGGTTCCCCATAGACACTGAACTGGGCAGCGTCAGTCGTGAAGTTTTAAGTCCCGTGACGGTCTGTGGGGTGAGAGCATCTCTGGCAAACGGCGGCTCCGGGCAGACCTCGGCCGGTCTGCGGGGATGACTCTGCCAAACCAAACCCCGGTCCTTGATGGCGCAGAGTAAACAGCCCCAGGGGATGGGGGGCGGTCAGGCCAGGAGGGTCCTGGGACCCCCATGGGCTCCGGGCTCCGCAGGGGAGGGTCGGCTGGGGACGGCTTCCCAAGGAAAATAAAAACAAATCAAGGCTTGGAATCATATCTGCCTGCGAACATTTCCATACCACATCTGCTGCTTTGAATTAGGACCTGAATATTCATCTCCAAAATGTATAATTTATACTTACAGCAGACAATTCATAATTTAAGTGTTATTGCTCTAAATTAAGTATAACATTTAAGCTGGCTGCCGACCAGATAACTAAAACCAAGGCACCGGGAAGGAGGAAAGCTGCTCTCTGGGTGGCTCATGCCGGACAGCGATACCTGAGCGTCTGCCCGGGGCTGGCAGCGAGAGGATGCTCGTCCCCAGCAGGACTCAGCTGCGGGTGATGCCCCCGCCAGCACCCACCCCCCTCCTCCGACAATAGAGAAAGGAACACGAACACACACACACACACACAAAAAAAAAAAAATCAGAAATGTAAAAGGAAAATTAAACATGAAAATTTAATTAAATCACCCTTTGATCACTCTCTGTGGAATGGACTTAGTTCAGAAGATTATTTGTTGGAGAGCAATAATAGCTTCTAATTAGGATAGGATTCAATGTGAAATGAGGTTTTGTTTTGTTTTTTTTTTAAATCAACCCGTTTTTTCCCCCCACACAAATCAACAAGACTCTGTGCACATTACCAGCTAAATATTATTAAAGTTGTATTTTATAGCCCGGTTCCTTGCCATTGTTTATCCATCTGAAATTCCTGGTTTAACGTCAGCACAGAAACATAATGAAGGCGGTCGATGGAGCAGCAGTTTGTGCTTTAATTGCAAAAAGTGGGTGCGGGGTGCAGGGATGTGACGGAATGCGGGGTTGAAGAAGGGGGTTTTTCCCCACGAAGCCCCCCACGCTCTCCGCCGGTGCCGGGGTGGCCACTGCAGTGCGTGTCCCTGTCCCCGCCGTCCCCGGTCTGGTGGGGAGCGAGGACTTTGGGTGGCATCATCCTCATCCGCCCGGCTTCGGCTCCCCTTCTGCAAATCCCCTGAAAGAGTGGCCGCGGCTGCCTCAGCTTTGTGAATGAGGCCCTTAAAGATTTGCATATATCATAATAAATGTGAGTCATAACCAGCCAGCATTTAAAATGCTCACCGAAAGAAAGAACCAAATATCCCCATTAGAGCTTTTATCCCCTGCTATTTCATATCACAATAAAATGTCAAAAGGAAAAGAGAAGCAGATTTCTGATATTATTACTTTGAACTTTTCTTGGCTGTAGTCCCCTGAAGCATGACATTTACCAAGGAGAGGAAAAAAAAGAAGAGGCTGGAATATCTCCTTAATCATCTTTATTTCAGCGCCGTGGCACCGAGTGGCTGGACCTCGGCTCCTGCCTGTACGGGAGCGGGGAGCTGGGGTGGCACCGCAGCCCGGGGACCCTGCCTTCCCCCGGCACCCCTGGGCTGCTCCGCCTGGGCACCGCCAACGAGAAGTGCTGGAGAAATATTATTATTACTACCATTATTATTATTATTAGTAGTAGTAGCAGTAGTAGTAGTAGCAGTAGTATCATCATCATCACCACCACCATCACCACCACCACCATTACCAATATCAACATCAATATTAATATAACAACACAAGGTATAATATAGATTATCATAGTACGGCAATATAATAACACCAATATTTAGCGTTTTTCAAGGCAGGAGCCGCTGGGCTCCCGGGAGGAGCGCCCTGGGCGTGCCGGCACTGCCGATGCTGACGGGTCTGCCCCGGCAGCGTCCCTGAGCTCGGGCTTCGCCGTGGGATTTACACCGCAGCGTAAAGGTGTCTCCTGGGGCTTACAAATGAACTGGTGTGTAAAAAAATTACAAGTCATTAGAAGTTCATAGTGAAAGGGAAGGTGTGAATAGACGTCATAAAAAAGTTGGAAGTATAAAGTGTTTCTTCCATCAAAAGGTTTTATGAGTCCATTTAAGAAATCCATTTTAACTGTATTTTAATTTCATTTATGGACCTAATAAAGGCAAATAGTGTCAGGGAGATTCACAAAGGTGGGGCACTAACACCATTTATGACTTCCATTTGAGAAAAAAAACCACTTTTAGCTGTGGAGTGAGTTCCCAGGGGCTTTGCCAGAGGAGAGTGGGGTGGCCAGGGGTGTCCCGCTGCCTCGGGACTGCCGGTGCTGGGGACACCGGGTGGCACCTACCGCCTCTGGTGGGCTATGATGGGCAGCTGAGGCAGAATTGAATAGCGAAGTTGAACGTTCAGCCTGCAGAGAGGGTGTGAGGAGCTGCTCGTGGGCTGGAAGGGACTCTGCAACAGCCCAAAGATGAAATCTTGGCCACGCCGTAGGGATGCCCGGAGCTTTGGTGTCCCCGCCGGGTACCAGCGGCTGGGCTCCCCGGGGGGTCAAAGCGGCCACTCAAAGTCTCGATTTCACGTCACGTTTTCATTCCGAATTTGTGGGGCGCTGGTAAATTTTGCAAACCCAAGGGTACGCCCGCCCGGCGTTCAGGTGCACAAGCTGTTCCCGTGTTTCCACCTTTGCAACGGCCAAACCACGGCAAGGTTTTCCCAAAGTTTTCCGGAAGGGAATACTAAAGAGGGTGAGGGCCTGGATGAAGCGAGGTTATTTAATAAATAAATCAATCTTGTGTGGCGAGAAAGAACTGGAATTAACAAGCAGGGGCATTATTTGGCAGCGTTTGCTCCCACATTCCCCTCTCCGGGGGCTGTGCTCCGCTCCCTCCAGGGGCCGCTTTGTCTTTGGTCCCGGGGCTGGTGCTGCCGGGGTGATGTTGATCCATGGAAGTGAGTCTAATTCAGCAGCTTCATCGCTTGTGTTTGATTTTCATGTCAACATGGCAGGGTTGTATCCCGGCACAGCGTGGGGCCAGAGGCGGGACGGGGAATTTCTAATAGGCAGCAGCACTAACGACCCGATGGGAGGTACCTGGGGAGGAGGGATTTGGAGCGATGTTTCCCCTCCGGGCTCTGGGGAGCTTTCAGGGCGATTAAAAAAAGTAAATAATCGAAGCTCCCAGCATTGAAGAGTCTCGTGCCTTCAGGGCCTGGCTGATGGACGTGCTGAGCTGCTCCTTCCAGAGCCGGGAGCTGCCGAGGAGATGCTGCACATGGGGCTCCGGCTTTGCGCGATGCCAGAGGCCATGAGAATCCTTCTCCGCAACCCAGGCCAAGAGCTGAACCATCCAAGGGCCACCTCGAAGCCCGGCAGCGCTGGGGGTCGGGGGGGTTCTGCCCGTGGCGGGGCGGTGGGGTTTGCTGGCTGTGGCGGGGGCAAAGGCAGGGAGGGGAGCGATGGCTGCGGGAGCGGGAGGAAAGGTGTTGTTATGGTAACAAATGACTCGTATTCTCCAAAGGAAGCACGATTTCAGTTTAATAGGGGGGAGAACGCAGGGAAGAAGAAAAGGATAATATTTCAAAAAAATTTAATGAGACATGAATTGTACATGCCTGTTCTCCAGAGTGTCTAATGGTCCGCGAGGGAGGGTAGGCAGCGTTTGCCCCCGTCTGACGTGTGGCGCGGGGCTGCTGCGTGCTGCCGGCGCTGTGCCCGCTGAGAAGCCAAACTTCGAGCCCGCTCGGCTCCTCCGACACCGTGAGGACACCCCGGGAGATTTTATCTGCCCCAACGTGTCAGCCTGTACCAAAAGGTGCTGCTCGTCCGACGGCGCCGTGGGGAAGCCAGAGCCGATGAACCCTACATAGGAAAGTCTGGCGAAGGGGAGCACCCAGCAGTGCCCTGGAGCAGCTTCCCCGGGGGGGGACAATGCTCTGCGGGCACCGGGGTGGAGGCAGTGCTGCCCTCACCCTGCCTCCCGCCCCCACAGCCCCTGGTCCAGGAGCATCCCTCCCGCTGCCGGAGCACCGCACCGGCTCCCGCCTTGGGCCGCGCTCCCCAGCAGCGCTGGCTTGCCGAGGGACGGCGGTGCTTGATAACGAACACAATAATTAGGAATGTGCCAGAAAACCAGGTATTAATAGAAGCGCTATTAGAGAATTTATGGATGATTTAAGATGCAGCCCATTCTCCTAGTGAATGCCTCGTCTGTTTAAGAGCAGTAATTGCCTATTATCTAGCAGCTTCTGATGTGCTTGGCTCGTGCTGGCATGTCACGCGAAGATGCAGCACATATTTAAAGAGCTAATGCCAATTCACAGGACCTGCTTGTAATTTTAAGCACAAGAATCCAATAAAATCCAAATGGCAGCTGGGAGGTGAAAAAGCGAGCGGCACACGCCAGGCACCAAATCAATAAGCAGGTAAGTGCCCCGTCACAGGGAGGTGGGCGCAGCTCGTGCGGCTGCTTAAGCTGCAGAAGACGGTTCTGCTTATCTGTAATGCAGGTAAATTTTACCCCTCCCTTACTCTAAGCCACTTATTTTGTGCCCAGTAGCAAAGACAGTTTCATTGATCAAAGAGAAGCCAGTTAATGGCTAAAGGAACGTGGAAAAATAACGTAACACCGAGCAAGCCTGCAAGCCTCCTGCTTGTTTATCTGCGCGTACGTCTTCCGAAATACACCGATTTGATTTTTTTTCACATTATTGCGGAACCTTTTTGCTCTTTGAAGTGCACTGATCCACCCGAGAAGCCTTAATTTCTGGATCGGGGGGTAAGCATCCTCCCGTCTGCTGGCGGCTTTGCACACCGGGCCCCTCTGCTGAGTGGGAGGAGAGCGATGCTGCCCCGGAGAGGGGATGCTCGGGGGAATGCCGACCAGCGGAAGCGTCGAGCCAAGCTTTGGTCCTGCTCTGGAGCTCCGTAGATGAGCCGACCTGTGCACGCCCATTTCACAGAATGGTTTTCCGAATCATAGCATGGTTTTCTTCCACCGAGGATGGGGTGACAGCAGCCGGCGAGGGTGCGGGAGGGAGAGCCAGACCCACACTCATCCCACATCACCCCTCCCTGCTCGTGGGCACGAACCCTCCTCCGAGCCAACACCGATGCCCACGCCACGGCACAGAAACCGCCTGGCAGAGCTTTTTCCTATCTGCTGAAAGGGATCTTTTGGTGGCAAAAAGCCTTCTTGGTGGCGGAGGGGACGTTCCCGCTGTGCCGCTGGCGGGCCTCGGGCTCGTTCTGCGGAGGAGAAATGCCTTCTGCAAACCAGCCCCAGCAGCCGGGAAGCGCCTTCGACCGTCGTCTCGCCGGCTCTTAATTTATAGTGCCTGCACTTTGACGTGTTGATCTTCGTGATTGCACAAGGAATTGAATTTGATTCAGATTTATTTGTTCTAATTTGTGCCTCCTGTTACTTATCGCTGCCGCATCATAGGCTGTTGGATGGGTTTTGTTCAGCCATCCTAATTAAAGCCTGCGAAGTGCAAATACACACAAGAGCAGCTGGAAATACGATGAGCGAAGAGCAAACAGGCAAACGAGCCAAACCCCACCGTGGCTGCAAACCCCGAGCCATTTTGGTGTTTCAGGGAGAGGAATTTCGGCAGTAGAACCGGCTCCGTTGATTTTCCGGGAGCCTCTCTGGTGACAAATTGCCTTCCCACTGCTCTGCCACCCTGCTACGAGCCCACACGGGTCAGGTGGCAGCTGTGCCCGATTCAGCATCAAAATTATCGTGCACGATCCAGCCCCGGGAAAGGCTCTGGCGGGGGGCAGGGGGTGGAACAGGTCCCCCTGCTCCGGGAGGGCGCAGGGGGCCTTGGCTGGGATCCGGCCCCCGGGGCTGCACCGATCCGCACCTCGCTGCGGAGGAGACCACGCTGCCGTGCTGCTCGCGGCCATGAAATACCGGGAGATGTTTCTCCTGGGCTGCAGTGTCCGTTCTGCTGCCTTGGCCATCCCCCCGCTCAGGTTGTCGTATATCCTGTCCCCCCCGTTCCCCGCATCGCGGTTATTTAAAGCCTCATTTTCGGAGGGCTGAGCGCCGGCAATTCCAGCCGACTTCAATCTCCTTGTCTGCAAAAAAAGGGGACAATGAGCGTGACCTCCTTTATGGAGTACGTGGAGATTTGCTGATCAACGGCTGCATCCAGGAGGTGGGGATTAGTAATAACGATCCAGAGTAAAGATAAAAGGGCTTTGCACTTTTCCGTGGCAGTCCCTTTGTGGCTAGAGTGGAATGTTTTCCCCCCCTGAGCAGCACCCACAGCTCCCATCTGGCATCTTCCCGGCTCCCCTGGCGGAGCACCGCCCCCCACGCCGGTGCTCAAGCGCGGGAGAGCAGAAAGGGGCTGGAAACACCAAGAGTCCGTCGTTTCTCCCGATATCATTAATTGCCCATGGCACTATCGGAAAAAAGGGCCTCCGATTTTAATTGGAGTGTGTCTAGCTTAGTGAATTCCCAGCCTTCGGCTCTCGCGGTCCCTCTGTACCGGGGCGCCCTGCAGAGCCGTCCCTCCCGTGCAGGCCCTGGCGCAAAGGGGCTCAGGCTTCTTCTAATAAGCTCAATAGACTGAGCCATTTAATTTCCTTTGGGGGAGAGATTTTTCCAGCCCTCGACTCATTTCTGCCTGCCTTTTCTCCATGAAGGAGCCTGCCTTCCTTTTGTGGAGCCTTTGCTCTGTTTTTGTTGCCGTCAGGCAGGATTTTCTTTCCTCTCTTTTAAAAAACCTCATGTTCTCCTTGCAGGTGGCACTCTAGAAATCCATAAATAAATAACAATACCATTACATGGCTCTGGCAGGTCACACTGTTGTGACTCGTTCTCCAGGGTTCAGGCGCGTTTGGGGTAGGCAGGCTCCGAGCATCGCTCCGAGCATCGCAGGCTCTGCCCGTCCTGGGGAACCCGCAGCTCCCGCCGCGCGCCGGTTCCTGCCGACAATGTAATCTGGCTCCCTCCGGCCTCCCGTTGTGCCCAGAACTGACAATGACGTGACAATCAATGGCAATGATCTCCCAAGTAGCCCAGCTGATAAACACGCTCTCAAGGCTGCTGCGAGCATGTCTGAGCTGCTCGCTCTGAATAAATTGGGTTTGATGTATACAGGGCGAGGTGTATATACTTTTAAATTTATTCTTTCAGTTCCCGTCGCTTCTGACCCCCTGCTGCCGTGGGGGTAGGTGGGAGCGCTGATGAGCTCCCCAATGAGCTGCGGGGGCATACCCATGCCTGGCAGCTCCCCACGCCACGGGGACGAGGGGGACCCAGCCGCAGGACCCCAGCACCCACACTCACAGCTGCAGGTCACCGCGGCTGCCGGGGTTGCGCCTCCGCTCCCTGGCGCGGCACCAACGGGCCGTCACCCCGTGTGTTTGCCATGAGGCCGCCTCTCCCCTCGGTGGGCCGGGAGCAGCAACAGCAGCTGGCAGTGGTTATCCCATCTATTCACCATCAGCCATCGCAGGTCACACACTTGAAAGGGCTTGGCAAAAATTGGGCTGTAATGACTCCTCTGAGGCTGCAGTAGAAAGCAGCAGCAGTGGGAGAACCATGGCTTTCCTCCATCAGCTGGGCTGGTCACCCAGATAAGCCTCTGCATCGGAGCGGTCCATGGGCTGGGGCAGCAGCAGGTGGTGAGTGAGGGGCTTTGGGGCTGGGACCCGGACCAGGGCTGGGACTGAGCTGCCTCCCAGCAGGTGATGGTCAGGGCAGGCATCCCACCGAGGTAGCAGCGCCGCCGGCCTCATTTGGCTGAACGTTTTGTTGGTGTTTGCTTTGTTTGTGGAGTGAGTATGAAAAATTAATATAAAGGTGCTAATCATATTTGGTCCGGAATGTGAATGTGCCACAAGTGTAAGCTGAATAGCAAGCAGAGGGGATGACTTTACGGGAAAACAGGTTTTCACTTCAGACAGGGGTTATAACTAAAGCTGGTGTCTGAAAACCTTGAGGGGCATCATGGTTGGGATCCTGCCAGGAGCGATGCCAGCGTGTCCCGAGGGATGGGGCTGGGAGGCTGCCGAAGCTGGTGGTGCCCCTGGGGCTGTGAGCTGGGGGGCAGCTCCGTGGTGGTGCCCAGGTGCCCCCAGCACAGTTTGTGTGCTGGTCCCCACTGTCCTCGTCCCGTGCTTGGCCTACTGATTGCAGCTTTATGTAAAAACACGGTGTTTGCCCAGGGAAGGCGAGAAACCCCGTCTCCCTGCCCCCCCATCCCCCAGGTCCTTCCATGCAGGTATCCATCATCTCCTTTGTTTGGTCGCCTTAATTGAGCTTGCTATTTATAGCTGATGATTGGAACCAGGTCGAACTCGTCTCGTCTGGATTTCCACAAGGAGACAGGCAGTGAGTCACTCCCAGTCCCTCCCGTTGTCCCCGTGCTCGGTGGCAGTGGCGCGCTCAGGGGATGCTGGCACGCTCGGGGTCCCGCTGCTCCTCCGCTCGGCTCCGTTACTGCCGCGCACCCGCTCCGGGAGAATGGCTCTTAAACCTGAGGTTAGCCTTTGATTTACGGTTTTGTTCTGCAGAAAATATACATTAGCCTTTTGATCCCCAAAGTGGGCTTTTGAGAAGGGCTGCAGTAAAGTCTCCGGGACGCGAATACTGAGCTGCGTAATTACGCTCCTGGTAACATAATGAATGGCCACAGCCAGCAGTTCTTGCTGGGTCTCCGCGTACTTCGGCTGCCGTTTAACACAATCATTTTCTTTTGCTGGCTATAAATATGTTTAAATTCTCTGACCTCCTGCGCCAGCATTATTCTCGGAGGCAGAATTATTTCTCACTCTGTGGCTCGTAGGTTGGCTTTGGCCTTGAAGCTCCGCAGCCCCTGACAAGTGCATGAAGCCCAATTTACAAAGCAAACGAGGCGCGGGCGGCAGACCTTGGAGGGAGGCAGGGCCGTGGAGCCCAGCGCCTTTCCCACCCCAGCCCTCGCTGCCACCTTGGTTTTCGGGTGAAAATCAGCAAACGATCGTGCCCATGGTCATCAGCGGCCGCAATTGTCGTGAGCGGGTGGGTGGTGACGGTCCCCAGAGCCAGGAGGAGCTCAGGGTCCTGCGCTGATGCTGCGTGGATGTTTGCAAACGTGTTGCTGCGCCGCTGCTTGCACCTTCCTGCTCTGCCCACGGCAGCTTGTGCCGAGTCCGTCCGTCCGTCTGTCCGTCCATCTGGGAGCTGCTTCCCACAGACGGGCAGAAAACAGCCCTGCCCGGCGCGCGCTGCCTGCTCCTGCCCCCATCCAGCGCCGCGCTCTGCCTTCACCCCCTGCAATCCTCTTGCATAAATAATTAAGACTACGGTCTCCCGTGACTTGCTCCTCAGATTCACCGCTAATCCCAGCGTTTTGCCAAAAACCTGTTCCTTATTAATGACTTATGTTTTACAGTAGCTCTTCGCTGTACAGTCACTTATTGGCAAACCTGTTGCTGTTCCCGTGTTCTGCTGGCGGTGACCTTGTCCCTAAACCCCTCTCCGCCGCTCTTCCCTATGAAATCACTGCCCCGTAACAGTGCTGGAGTGGAAAGAATTTACTGCTTAAATAATTTATCTAGATTCAGTACAGAAAGTCTTTTGAGGAGATTCATCAGCTAATAAAGAAAATTGATTCTGGAAGCCAAAGTCAATACGGGGTTAGAGAAACGCCACCGCCCGTCGTGGGCTCCCTTCCAGAAGCCTCAGCTGCCACATCTGGCTCAGCTGCCACACGCCCCCCGAGCACCGCCGCCTTTCCCAAAGCGGATCGTACCTGCCTCCCCACCTGCCAGCCCTGGGGCACCTTTTTTGTTTGAAATCCCGTGTTTCTGGCGAGACCTGCAGCTTGGCGAGGTGCCGCTTGGCCTGCTGCAGAAACGGCGAACACGAGGTGGGTTCACGCGGCCAAACACAAAGCCACGGGGCGATGAAACTTCGGCACGGAGGTGACGCAGCCTCCTCTCGGCACGCTGCGCTCCTCAGGATAGCGGCTCCGTCTACAGTTTTGGAAGATGGTCCAGCACAAGCTGGATCCTTCCGAGCTCAGCAACGAGACCCTGCTGGTGCAAAGCTGGTGCCCATCTTGTCTTTGCTGGGTGGGACAGGCAGGCGGGCTCCTGTCGCCCCTGCTCCCTCCCGACCTGCTGAGGCCGGAGGCGAGAGCGATGCCCGCGGCCGAGGGGGGAGCGGGAGTGATGCTGGCAATCCAGAGACAGCGGCACAGCAGCGATGCCCCTTCCCAGCCGCTGCCCGGGCACCCTCTGCCCCGCAGGACAAGCCCTCTGCCCACCCTTCTCTGGTTCTTAGGGGATGTCTTTCCGCTGTGCAATCTGGAAGACAAATACAGCGAAACTTAAGAAATGAAAGCATGTGGAAAACGGCTCAGACTGGCCCTCCGAAAGGGAGGTGGGACGTGATGCCAGGACTGGGGATGTGCAGGAGACTGGGCACCCTTCGTGGCAGCCTATGGAAGATGAAAAATAGCCAAAGGGAAGAGAGAGAAGAGAAAATTTGGCAGAAACATTTGGCCATATGGCTGGTTTGTACTTCATGTGTGTTTCTCCATATGTTGCACGTACGTGTGTTTGTTTACCCCCCGTGCACTTTGCATGCCAGCGATAGTCTCAAACCCATCAAAATTATCCTGTAAAAAAACTGAGGAGCTTCAGGCGTGCTGTCCTTCCCTCGGCTGGTCCCCGAAGCTGTTTCTCCAAACCACCTTGATCGCCTTGAAGAGCTAAAGCCGTCTTTGCCCTGTGCGAGCTCTCCCAGCGAGCTGTGAAGCCGGAGGTGTGGAATGGCCAGCGCTCGGTGGGCTCGGACCCGTGATTTACTGCTGGCCAGATGCCGTTGGCCAGGGAGGGAACCGCTCTCGCTGTCTGTGTTCCCTCTGCTGGAACCCGTGTACCCATCAATAATTCAGGTGCCCTTACAGCCGCCACCAGCGGTCCCTCCCTGCCTGCTTCATGGGAAACCACGTCTCGGAGCCTGGCTCGGGCAGGGATCTGCAGGCGAGGGGACAGCTGTAGCCCAGGCATCTCTCCCGCGGGTGCCAGCAGGGGCTCGGGGGGCGGCTGCCCTTGGAAGCTGGGGACATCAGGCCTGAAGGTGAAGTTGGGTGTAAAACCGGGAACACGGAGCAGGGGAAAAAAAAAATATCCTGCATCATTGCAATGACTACACCTGAAGGAATACCTCCATGTGCCAAGCCTGCGCTCTGAGCGTGATTTAAGCTGAAAATTCAGGACCGTTTCCTGGTACAAATCATCCGAGCGGGGTGAAGCGATCAATGGGAGATATAATCTGCGACTCGTCTCTGCAGCCAAAAGCATCTCATCTGTGAACACAAACTCATTAGGAGCGTGATTAATGGGGTCTGAAGGGGGGAGCCGGGGGTAGCGGAGCTGCCTGCGAGCCCAATCCCTGCGGTCGGTGCCGCGCCATGGCTCCCTCCCCAGTGCCAAGGCAGCCAGGCTCGCTCCTGGAGCCTGCGAGGGATGGGGAGCTCCGCACCACCTCAGAAGCCCTGCAGTGCTTTCATTTCCCAACAGCTTTTTCTTGCTGGAGGGAAGGAATTTTGCACTCGCTGGAGCCGAGGGGAACAGCCAGATCATTCCGACAGCAGGAAAAGCGACCCTTGGGCTGTTAAAGATAGAACGAACCACCAAAAGTGTTCTCAGAGGGGCGGGACCGCCTGTGGACAGGCAGAAAAAGAGGAGCAATGTGGTTGCCATGGCTAGGTGACAGATGCAGCGGGCTCAGCCCAGGGCCAGTGTCCCCACGGCGGGGAGCCAGCAGTTCCCTGTGCCGGGAGGTCCCTGGAGTGCAGCCTGTTCTCAGCGCTGGCGGAATTTGTATTCAGGAGGGACCTGATGTGATTTCTCTTCTAAATTGCCTGCTTGATTAGATGTATCAAAAGTGCACTTTAAGGAACAAAGCTCCTGTTGCCCCCGTGACCTGACACCGGTGTAAGAAGTGACCTAAAGCCGCTCTGGTTCCCGGTCTAGCGCTGATCCTGGCTCAGCAGCAGCCGGGGCCACCTCCGGCACTGCTCGGTGCTTCGCCGGCGATGCCAGCATGGTGGCTTCGCCCCGCTCCGTCCGACAGGTGCTCCTTGTCCCTTCCCATCTGCCGTGGGACATCCCTGGTACGAACCCCCCAGGGATGCAGGAGGGGAAGGCGCAGCCCCGCTGCCCGCAGCCCCCCGGCTCCTTCCTCAGCACGGCGGCGCTGAGCCGCGCGTGCAGTCGGGAGCACGAGGATGGAAAAGGTCAGGCAGGTTTAGAGAAGTGAGAAATGGGGGAAAGATTTTAGGAATATGGTTCAAATAGTGAGGGAATTAATTCTGGAGATGCCACGGAAATGATGGCCCATAAAGTTAATGAGATATTGCAGAAGAAAGGGTAAACAATTAGGACTATTAGCTGCAAAGATAAACCAAGACCTATTGCCCTCAGAAACACTGAAACTAATTAAATTGAAAATTACAACATGGGAGTACAAAAACAAAAGCAAATAAATTGAGAGAAAGAATTAACTGGCTTAATATCATGATGATAATATTATTAGCAATAGGAAAAGGGGATTGGATGATTAAAGCTGTTTATTCTGATGCCCTTTTGGTGTGAGCGGGCGGCGAGGGACCCGGGACAGGCAGGAGGGGACCTGCAGCCCTGGGGGCTCCACGTGGGGTCCAGGCCCCTCGCGGTGACCCCTCGGGGTGGGGGGTGGTTGTGTGGTCCCGGTGCCCTCCCCAGTCCCCTCCCGTTGCACCGGAGCAGGTTGGGCTCGCCGGCCGGCAAACCTCCCGCTGCCCTCGCGGCTGCGGCCGGGGAGAGACCTCCAGAAGAGTCATTAGTACTCCAGTAATTGGTTCCATTTAAAGGGATTAGAGCCAAATTAACTTTGTGGTTTGCCACCCAGAAATAATCCTATTTTAAGTGGATAGATTCTTCCGTAGTGTCCAAGGAGACGATGAATGCGCGACATACTGCTGGAGTGAACCCTCAGCGGCGAAGGGGGCTCCTGGCCCTTCCTCGAGGGGACATTTGGGGACCTCTGGGGACCTCTGGGGTGGACAGAACTCACTTAATTGGGGTTGATGAGCTGGGGGCTGACACGTTGGCAACGATTTCAGCCGGCATCCCAGCGTGGGTGACAAATTGAGGAAGAAAACCCAGGCGGATAACAGTAAAAGGATGCTTCGAGCAGGAATTTGTGCATCGCCGAGGGAAGGAGACAAAATCAACCCAGCTGTTTAGAGTACTTGCGCCCGAAGCCAGCAGCGCCGGTCCTCTCCTTCCCTGGGAACGGCAAGGGATTCACTCACTCAACGGAAGATTGCGGGGCAGATCTCCACCTCTCTGGGATGTTCTTTGAGAGCATCAGTAAAGTGGATGCAAAGGCAGAGCCGGCTGCGGTTTGTCTGTGCATCGCCCACCGCTCCCCCCAGGAGAGGCTCTGCCGCGGGCGCCGGGCTGACAGCCGGCACTGCCGGGGTCCGCGCAAGGCCCCAGCTGGGAAACAGGCATTTACTTCTGGGCTTTTACCTCTTCTCGTACCGTTATCGTACGAGATTCTCTAGAAAATGACGTTTCCTCCTTTTCCAGGTTTGAGAGACTTTGTGCCGGGTTTGAAGCCACACAGGGTGTCCCCAAGACCCTTACACGCTTTTCCAGAGCAGGAATAAGGCCAAGCAAACGGCAGCCAGTACACTGGAGATGAAGGGAAAGCTGAGAAGTTTGGGCAGGCAGAGAGGTCTGCAAATTGGGGTCCAGTATATCGCTTGGTTCCGTCAAATATTTCTGTGGGTCAGCGACTGTGGGGCTGTCCCCGTGCAGGACCAGCAGCGTGAGGTGACACACTGGAGGGGGGGCAGCCCGGGCCGCCCCTGCCCTACTGGGGTCTGTGCCCTCCTCTCCGTCCTCTGCGATATTTGCGATCTGATGATGGAGAGCAGAGTCTCTTTTTTTTTTTNTTCTGCAGAAGCAATTACGTTCGACGGGTGGGAAGCAACATCACGGCGGGTGACTGTTATTGTGATCCCACCGGCCCCACGGCCACCGCAGGAACGGCAACCGGGGCACTGGAGCAGCAGCTCGGCCCTGCCAGGACAGATAAGAGACTTCGGGAACGGGCAGATAACCCCCTCCACTGCCCAGATGTTTACCTGGGGGTGGGTGGATGGGTGAGGGGGGGTGTGTGTGTGTGTATCGCAGCCGAACGATGGCCTCTGGGAACAAACAAAACTGGTGACGCACCCCTGGGCTGGGCTCTTTCTTGACTGTCTTCATCACCAACTTCTCTAATTCTTCAGGAAACACAGCAGCAACATGCGTGGTTCGGGCTTTGTCTATTATTTCTTACACCATCTTCACCTAACTTAACGCCAATACGTGCAATTTTCTATTTCTTATAGGCTAAAAAAAAAAAAATATTACTTCTTCATCCGGTTAAATTAATCTGGTAGGAAATGCAACTTTTTTTTCTAGCCAGTGACCCAATCTGCACAGGTATGGAGAGGGTCTAATTACAAAACATCTGAATCAATTAGGCACCTTATGGCCATGAAACATTAGTTTGTTGTGAAATTAGTCTACTTAACAGCATTCCCCCCATAATTAAAAGTAACGTATCAAGGGTTACAGAGCTGGGAAAGCAACCGCGAAGGCAAAGGAAAGATTTGCCTGAGTATTTGGGTGGGCTCCATGTCGGGACACCACCATGGGAAGGCGCTGAGCAGGTCCAGGACCGCGCAGCATCCGTGGGGATACACGCTGGAGGAGGCGGCGGTGGCTACTGTCAGGATAGCATCCGTCGGGATCCTCCTGGCTTTGGGTCTCAAGGGTTGAAGGACACTGACTGTGGCGATGGCAGGAGTCGGGTGGGATGGGGACGGCCGTGCCAGGCGCTGCGCGGGCTCGGTGGGACGGGGATGCTCTAACGAGCCTGATGGGCAACGGGGCAGCCCCAGAGCTGGTGTATCGCAGCAGCTCGTCAGTGTCGTGACATTCGCAGAGCCAACCAGAGCCGCAGACAAGGATCTCCGCGTACCTATGGCGTGATATGTGTGATATATGGTGCCCATCAAGAGGCAGCCGGGGCTGAGGGGCACGCAGGGCTCAGCTTGCCATCCAGTTGTCTGCTTTTAATGGATATAAATGGTTACCTTTAGCGCTGAAAAAGCTGAATAGGTACAAATATTACCAATACGGTAAGGGTGCACTGGGCCTCATTATCCTTGGGTAATCGAGGTTATGTGGAGCTCTTCGCCTGTATCTGTCACTGTCTCTCTCGGCAATGTGCTGAAGCAGAAAAACCTCAAGGATGGATTGCCCGGGAAGCTGGAGGAGGGCTGGGACCCCAACACCCCCGCCCCGGGCAGAGGGAGCCCCGCGCGGCCTGTGCGTAACGGCTGGCAATCGAATCTCTGCAAGCAGTTACTTGTTCCGTACGTTTTGTTTCTCTCCGTCTTTACGAATCGCGGGCAAAAAGCCAGTGACATTCTCAAATGGACCCAGGGTTATTTGTGACTTCCTCCGGCAGCCGCTGCCGTTGGTGCTGCATGCGCTGCGCCGCGCAGGAGAGCTGCTTTTCCTTCCCAACATCTACCTATGTGCTACCCCTCGCTGCGTGCTGTGCTGTTCTACTGAGCTACAGAAGCATCCCTTTGGGAAGCACAGCCAGCGCTACCGAGGACACCCCCGACAGCGGATCTCGGGGGTTTATGGGCCTGGGGAAGCCGCCCGCGCCGGGGGATCCCCCTCACCACACGCAGCTGGGCGGGAGTCACCTCGCAGTGCGAGTCGTGTGTTCTACAACTGAATCTGTAACGCAACGCTTGCGAGCACCAAACACGAGCATCCCAGCTGAGAATTTGCTTTCTGCAAGTATTCTTACTAATGAAGCCGAGGCCATAAAATCTTCCTGGGAAGTGCTTACAAAAGGCTTTCAGATATGTCAAATGATGTTTTTCAGGTTATCTCAAATTTGCTTTCCTTTTCTGAGGCATACTCAGACTTTCAACTCCTGCCCTCGTTTCCCCCCCCCACTTGCAGCGCAGGGGTTGGGTTTGTAAGGGGGAATAAGGCGACGTGCTGTACGCACAATTACACGGCAGCGCATCCACAGACCCTCGCGCTAAAATCTCTGAAAATATTGAGCTGCGTTTTCGCACTGAAAACATTCAGACTCACGCAGCTCCAACTGTTTACTTCTTCACTAAAAGTGGGGGGGGCGGAAGGCAGAGTTTCAAACAGTTCTCCTTCCATCATGTCCTTGGCAGGGTAGATAAATAACCCACAGAGGCCAAAGGCTGGTCCCAAAGCAGCAGGTGACATTTGCCATGCGGGAGCCCGGCCACGGCTGTCCCCACAGATGCCGTGTGCGTCCAGGATCGCCGCTGCCTCTTCATCAGTCACTTCCAGTTTGTTGCAATATTCACCGAAACCAGCTTCTCCGCAGAAAAGCGATGCCACTGCGGAGTCGGTCCAAGCCCAGGCCCTCAGCTCGCTTTTTTACTAGCGGCAGGAAAACCATTAATATGATGAAAATGACCTCAAATTGCTATCGCTGGATTATTTAATCTGGCTGGGCTTCTTCCGACTCTCAGCCACCATAAAAGAAGACAAATTGCCTGTCTGGTGTTTAAAGGTTTCAGAATATAGGACGGCATTGATTTTTGTGTATCTGGAGAGGTGACGCTCCCTGGACTTGCCGGCGCGCGGGGGTTTTGATGACAGAGCATCCTTCAGGTCCTGCTGCCGGTACCGCACAGCTCCCTCCTGCTCCCAGCCGGGTGCTGGTGGCTCGCGGATAACCCAGGGATGGGGGGAGGAGGTGATGGGGAGGAAAGTATCGCCTCCCCCGGCTCTCTACTGTTGCCCACCCGCTCTGCCCACCCTGCTGGCTGGGACCCCCCCCATGCCCGCGGCTCCTCCGGGCAGCCCGCAGCCACCCCTTCATCTCCTTCCCGAAGTGCCGAGCAGATGGAGCTATTTGCCTCTCCCCGGGAAGCGTTAATTCCAGTCCTTGACTCCAAGGGGATAAGCGCTCTCCCAGTTTCAGGCGTTTATCGAGGCGGGAGGGCGGCCCAGTCCCCGCCGTGCTGGGCTCGCTCCCGGGCCGCTCCCGCTCCCCCAGCCCCATGGCGCTTCTCACCCCAACCCCACCGCCACTGGGACGGGTGGCGGTGGGGTCTCCGTCACCCCCCCGGCGAGCTGCTGGGCCGCCAGCCCAGGGGAGAGCCAAAGTTGCCCTCCGGGACCGCTTTGTCCTCCAATAGCCCCCAGGCCGGGGGCTGCGATGCCTCACAGGGAGCCGCTGGCTCTGCCCAGCCCAGCTGTGCACCCACAAACCAGGGCAGTTACACCTCCGATCTAGTCTACACGCGAAATAAAACTAATTCCTTGTTGGAGTTTCCTTTCAAAATTCCCAGGAACAGCCCACGAAGGGGAAGCTACGAAGGAAAAAAGTGATTAATTCTCGGTGGCACATTTAAACACCGTTTTTATTACGATTCATCCTTTTCGCGCACTTTGCCCTTTTCTGATTCATTCTTGCTCTTTTGAGGTGAAACAAGGCTGATGTTTTGCAGCTCCCCTTTCTCCAGAGGAGTTTCATTTAACCCTGGATTTGCTGGTGTAGCTGCCTCGGGAAACGGGGGGCCTCGGGAAACGGGGGGCCGCAGAAACGGGGATGCTCCTGGGATGCTCCCGGGATGCTCCCGGGGGTCGGCAGCGCGTTCTGCTCGCCCAGCGCGGGACTCTGCTGCCCTGCGGGGTCCAGCCCGGCCATGGTGGGGTGCAATGGGGTGCAGCCTGGCTGGGGGTGTCCCTAGATGAGCTTCCAGCCCCCCGCCCCCGGCTCCTCCACACCGTGTGGGTGCTACGGTGTTTTACAACGTACCGCAACAAAACCTGAAATGTACTGGAAATAATTCTACTATCAAACGCATTCAGCTCTGTTTGTTTGCTTTTAAATTAACATTGGGGATGAAATAATTCACTGAACTACAAAGAGATGCCTCGGCTTGACAAGAATCGCAGGCAGGA
Source organism: Stercorarius parasiticus (assembly GCA_013396915.1). Classification (NCBI taxonomy): domain Eukaryota; kingdom Metazoa; phylum Chordata; class Aves; order Charadriiformes; family Stercorariidae; genus Stercorarius; species Stercorarius parasiticus. The sequence goes on from VWZL01000633.1 coordinate 104,722, forward strand.
TTTCTTCCACTCGCAGTTATCACAGGAAAAAACATTTCAACATCTTGTCTGCTCACTGCAAGAAAAATAGTTTTGTACTCTGCGCCTGGGAAACAAGGAGCTTATCAAAAAATCTCCGGCATCAGAGGGACGAGGTGGCAGAGGCGCCACGGGGGCACCTTTTCTCTCTGCCGTGTGTAACCGGGAGCTGCGGTGGGGAAGGACAGGTCTCTGAGGCAGCGCAGGGCGCTGTGATTAATTGCTCTGCCCCTGATGAAGGGGATGCATCCTGCGAGAGCCAGAGCGGAAGGTGGCACTGACGGGGTGCTCAGGGCCAGCACTGCAGCCTGGACGGGGGGAAAAGGGAAGGTTTCTCAGTGTTTTTCCTGCAGAAAAAAAGGGGGAAATGGCTCAGAGATGCAGGGAGAGGAGCAGGCAGCGGGTCCGTGCCCCCATCACCCCACGCCCGGCGTGCGGGTCCCTCGGTGGACGCTCGCCCCTCCTCGTCCCGCAGCATCCTCTCAGCATGGGAGAGAAACGCTGCTCCCCCCCACCCCTCCCGCCTGGATTAAACTCCCGCAGCAGGAGTATCCCAGGTGCCTGCTTTATCCGGACACGAGGCATCCACGTAGGGAGGGCGGTGATGATTAGGAGCTGCTTTAGGTAACAAGCAGGAGCCGCAGCAAAGCAAGCAGGGGTGGATAAACCGGACTAGTCAAAGCGCACGTAAGCCTAGAGTCATAATTAGACATGGGGAGAGGAGCCGTGACCTTGAAAATATTAGAGAAGAGGACTTCTAATTAGGAGGCAAAAGGCCCGGGCGCTGTTTAACCTGTTTCTAAAAGTCATTAAGCTGCCCCGGGTGACTTCATTGCCAAGAAGATTTGCAGTTGGAGCTGACAAGCGTTACCAGAGAAGCCGGGCTGGAACGGAGGGCACGGACCCCCCCAGCCGCCCCCAGCCCTCGGGGCTGCCCCCGCCGCGGCCCAGCACGAGGTCAACGTTGGATCAGAAACAGCTCCCAAGAATTCACCAGCAGCAGGAGCCTCCAAGAGCTCCGTCTGCAGCACCGGCTCCTGCGCAGCGGGTGTTTCTAAGGGGATTAGGGCTGGAAAAGGCGTTTAACTCAGGGAGGAGACCGGCGAGGTTTTGCTTCAGGGAAAACCAGGCAGAGACGGAAAGATGGATGTCAAGGAAAGGCTCCTGGAGAGCATCAGGCCACAAGGCATAAATTTCCAAAGCGTTTTAGTGCACAAATCCCTTTAATTTTGGCACCTTGGGGGCAAACACGAAACAAAGCTGGGAGACTAAAATAAGCCAGAGGAACTAAAAATTTCTCTTGGTTGGTGGCTCCTTGGGTCGGAAGCTCCAGCTGCTCTTCTCCAGCCGTGAGTGCCCAGCTCACGACGGCATTTCTCGCACGACGCCGACACGTCCTCTGCAGGCGGGCTGAGGGTGGGACGCTGGCGCTGGGAGACCCCTCCACACGGGTGAGAAGCCGGGGGATGGGGAAGTTTAAGCTTGAGGCTGGTTTTTATTTCTTTTCAATTGAGACGGTTTTGCTCGTTCTGGTTTGAAAGCTCCTGACTGTTCCAGAGTCAACAAGGTTACTCGACAATCAAGCTCTCCGCTTCCATCAGGTCTCTTCCACCCGCTTAATGAAAACAAATGCCACCCCGGCCAAGGGCCATCCTTCTTTGTCTCCCCAGGCTGTGAGAACGGGCTTGCTTTAGACTTCTTTTTATATATGTTATTTTAACAAATGAACCAAATTATATCCTGGCTGCTCCCAGATACATCTAATTCCCAAACCGTAATGGAGCCGTTTCTGGTCTCTGGGCATTAATCCTATTCGTCTCAGCCTTTGCATCTGGTCCTGGGGGCGTGAAATCCCAGTTACTTTAAAGAGGGGGCAAAGTAAAAGCTCTTGGAAGCAGAATCCCATATCAGGGCTCTGAAGGGCAGGAGGGGGCTTAGCGGGCAATTAACAGTAGCTAATTACCTCTGGCCTGCCCTCTGCCCCAATCCCTGCCCCCCCGAAGGAGCCGAGGTTGCTGGCACGGCGGCGGGGGCGCTGCTGGAGGGGGTGGGAAGGGAGGGTTCGTCCCCTTCTATGAAGTTTGTGATCGCAGCTTTGTAATAAAATCC
>VWZL01000633.1:135369-147630 GCA_013396915.1 Stercorarius parasiticus
GCCGAGCCGGCCGCCGGGCACAGCAGTGGGGGCAAGGATGCTCGCCCGCCCGGCGGACTGGGAGACAGCACAGGTAGGGGCTGCCGGGGGGCCGGGGCGGCCATCGGGAGGGCTGGGGGGTCCTGGGGCAGAGCGGTGACTGCGCCGCCAGTTTCCCCAGTGGCAGCGTTGCCCGGGACCGAAAAAAGCGTGTGATGTTGAACGAGAGCGCTCGGGAGGCGAGCGGCAGCTCTGATTCATCGCTTTTATCGGAGGCGTTTTCCAGTGGCTCGCTGTGTTTTTCCCATTAGCAGCATCCATCCGTCCCAGCTCCCCTAATCGTATTTAGCGCGGCGCTTGGGCAGGGCGGTGCGTTCCCCCAGCGCCGTCTGCGGCGTGGACATGGATGGGAAAGCTGTTTCCCATTTATTTCAAATTATATTTGTTATTGCCAGCATTAAACTGTGGGGTACCGTTGTATAGTTTACAGAATTTATTCACTGTGCATCGACTGCTTTTAGCCCACAGTGATTTTCTAGTTGAATCAAAAAAGAATTTTATGGCCTAATCTTGATCCCAATTAGTTTATCTAGCCTGCCCTGCTTGGCGGCAAGAGGCAAGCCAACCATAATGTTGTTCCTGACTTAAAGGAGTTATTTATAGCGGCGAAAAAAATCCCAACCTACACACCTTTTGAAAAAACGCTGCAATTGGCTGGGTGAATTAGCGAGGGAGTGTCAATAACGACTGCCGGCGTGAGCTGCACGCTGCGTCACACGTGTGATGAGATCTTCAGCCTTATCTCCCCCAGACCCGTCGCGCTCATCGCCTCCGGCCTCGGTGGCATCGTGGGGTCTGGTGGGAGTTGGCTGCGGCAGCCCGTTGGCCGGCTCCGTTTGCAGCACGTGAGAGGATGGCCCCGGGCATGTGCTGTGGATTATTAGTGGGATGCCTCCTTTAGGTGAGGGTGAACCGGTGATGCTGCCCGTGTTCCTGATGGTGATGCTGCCCGCGTTCCTGCCCGTGCTGCCCGCGTTCCCACCAGTGCTCTGCTGCCACTGCCGTCCCCGTCCGGCAGAGCCACAGCCACCGACATCCCCGACAGCCTCCCGAGGGGCCACGGCTTTAATCTGCCGGCTCTTAGCTTTCATTAGGGGCTTTTTCCAGGATGGGAGTTTTTGCTAATTAACTTCTTTTCGCCAAGTGGTGAATACGATAAACTCCTTCCTGGGGCTAAAGGACCTTTTTAATCTTGGCCCGTCCACCCTAAATTGAAAAGCGCCTGAGCCTCCAGATCTGCTTTTCCTGCCTCTGCTGGTGACGAGTGCCCGGGAAATCCCCGACACGCTCCCGGTGGGTTGCGCCGAGCCCCTGCAGCTCCTGGGGACCAGCGTGCTGGGAGCCCGGCCGTCTCAAAGCACCGGCCGAGCCCGCGCCGGTGTTGCTGGCGATGCGCCCATGCCAGGCTGTGCATTTCTCAAGCCCTGCTCCTCTCTGTTGTATAAGCCTTAGCGGCTGGAAGCGTTTGTTTTCTGCTGGGAAAAACATATGGCTACAAATGAGGATGAGGTAACTCGTCTGTACTTTTCATTTGCCTCAGCGAGCATTGCGAGCCCTCGTCCTGCGCGGTGCCGCCGTGGTGGGAGGCTGGGCAGGGAGGCTGCTGCTCACCCGGCTTTTGGTCCCTCAGCTCGCCCCGGCAGCAGCCTGGGGGTCGGGGTGGTCCCCAGGGGAGCTGGGGCCACCCCCAGAGCTGTCAGAGTCGCCCCAGGGCTCCTGCATTCCCCGGCACGTCATGGCACCGTCATTCCCAATGGATTGGGTGCTGCTGTCGGGCTAACGAAGGTCCTGTATTCCCCGCCGTGCCCTCGCTCCCCTCCGGGCATGGCTGGAAAAGGATTTGCTCCTGGGTGCCTGGTCTTGCTCCTGGGCGCCCAGTGATGCTGGGGGACCGTGGGGGTCCCCAGGGCACACGTGGGGTGGGGACACTTCAGCAGAGGCAGCGGCGTTCGCTTGGGTGGGCCGTGAAAGCAATCCTGCTCAGGGAGATCTTCCTCTCGCCCGGCTCCTCTGCGCTGAAAAAGGAGGCGGGAGGGGGGGAAGCCAGAAACGACGTCTCCGTGAGTCACGAGCAGCAAAAACAAGCCTAAAAAAAATAGCAGATACTCTGCGGGTGGGCAGGAGGGAAGGCAGCCGGGTGATCACTTGCAACGCCCAGAAAGATGGGGGGGANTGGGTAACCCCCAGCCCAGGTGTGTTTGTCCCGGTGCCACCTCTGCCCGCCCGGCGCCTGGCAGAGTGCTGATGGCAGTCAGATGGGGACGCAATATGTTCACCCAGGCGTAGTTTATGCTTATGCTTTTCAAAAACGTGCTTCCTTTCTTTCGGGGGCTGTCATAATCATTTTTACGGCGGAGCACAGGAAGAGAGAAATAATGAAAACTCCAGCGTGCTGCAAGGGGCGAGGACTGGGAAGGGGCTTGATGCTGCCCGTGCAGGCTGGGCTCCGCCGCCCGGGCAGAGCATCCTCTTGTACCGCGGGCTCAGCCAAAATAAAGAAGAAAAGAGGAGAATGAATCAGAGACTGTCAGGGCGAAGGCATGAATTGCGCTGGCTGGGTTGTCTGAGGCTCTCCTTTCAGTATTATTAGAATAAAGCCGTCTTTAATTAAACCTTTAAGTGCTTTATAAGGCAGAAGACTTTCTGTGTCGTCTGCTGCTCTTAATGGTGGTTTGATCGCCGGTACGCAGCGCGGTTGGCGTGGTGCTGTGCGAGCAGCGTGCTGGGGGGGAGCGGGGCTGCGGGGGCACCCCCTGGGCACCCCATCCCTAGGGATGGGGGTCGGGATCGCCGTCTGGGGGGCTCCTGGGTGGAGGCGAGGGGCTGTGTGGGTGCTGGCGTGGGCACCGCCGTGCTGAAGCTCCATCCTACCCTCCGCTTCATCCCTGCCACCGGCCAGGAGCGTATTGGGAATAAATAATAATACAGAGACATTCTCTTCCCCGCTGGGGGGTGACCCTGCCTTCAGAAAGGGGGTGCAGGAGAGGGGGCCGCTGGATGCGAGGAGATAGCAGATGCAAAAGGCTTCAAAGGAATTAATTAAAGATAAAATGTGTTTAAAAGAAGACCCTGGGCGGTCAGGATGGAGGCGCTGCTTTGATCCGCCGTGTCAGGGCATGGGGAGCCGCCGCCATGGGGGGCCAGAGAGGAGGGAATGGGGTTGGACGGCATCTCCGGGGCCAGCGCCCCCCGTCGCCTGTCCCCCAGGGTCCCGAAGGGTCCCGTGTGGGGCCATGCATCAGCTGCGGTGTTCCCTGAGGATGGAGAACGATGGCTGAAGCAGGGGATGAGCGCGGCCGTGAGCTGAGCTCTCTCCGGCGAGGGAGACGGACTCGTTTCCCCCCGGGATTAGCAGATGCCGTGCGTGCGTGTGTGCCTTCACCCACGTGTGTCTAAACGAGCCAGAAACGCTCCTCTGCTGCTCTCAGAAGTATTTATTGCTCGGTGATATTTGCTGTAACACCTGAGAAGATAAGTCTCAGTGTCTTTAGCATAAGCCTCTAGGATCTTCGTTCTTGGCAAGGATATTTCTCAGCAGCAGCAGCAGGATATTCTCCTCCTTTCATCAGCCCAAAACAAAATACCAGGAGGTTTCCAGGAACCTTGGTGGTGTTTTTTCTGCTGAAGAGCTGCATTTTCACTTCAGGATGAAGAATGCTCGCTGGGCTGGGTTTCGGAGCTGATTGCCCTGGTTCACCGAGTGGAAAACCAAGGGGCTTTGCCTGCCCGAGCTCTGCTTTGAAGGCCAGAGGGGGGTTCAGAGGAGCAGCCCCACGGCGGGTTCCCAGCTGATGAACCGGCTTTGTGCCGGAGCGAGGTTTTTCACAAAGACTCCTGCCATATCTCCTCCCCTCTATCTAACCCTTCTGTTTTTTGTAAATTACTTTTCTTACAAGCTATTAAGCGGCGGCAGGGTTCGTGTTACGGCAAAGTCTGGCTGATCCCCCCCGGGAGAGGCCGTTTGTGGCTGGGGTTGCTGCAGAACGGCCACACAACGCTCCTGATTGAATTTTTCTGTCGGAAAGCAGCTTTATCGACTGGATGAGGCTTTCGGGGATGAGATGCGTTTTCTGATGGCTGGGGAAGCTGTAAGGCCTCCCGAGTCCAGCCGGGTTTCCCCAGCCCCTCCGCGAAGCTCGGGAGCAGGCGGAGGTGTGCCGGTGCCCAGGGTGTGCGGGAGCCGAGGAAGGGACCTCGTGGCGGGGATGGGGATGGGATGCTGAGCCCCACGTGGCAGGTGGGGTCCCTCCCAAGCCGGGCAGAGGGGCAGAATCCCCCCCTCACCCTGCTGCCCACGCTGCCGGGGATGCAGCCCAGGGTGCGGGGGGTTTCTGGGCTGCCAGCGCACGTTGACAGCTCGTGTTGAGCTTCTCACCCACCAGCACCCCCAGGTCCTTCTCCTCAGGGCTGCTCTCCAGCCATTCTCCGCCCAAGCTGTATTTGTGCCTGGCATTGCCCTGACCCAGGTGTAGGACCCTGCACTTGGCCTGGTTGAACTTCATGAGGTCGGCACGGGCCCACCTCAAGCCTCTCCCGGTCCCTCTGGATGGCATCCCTTCCCTTGGGTGTCATCAGCAAACTCGCTGAGGGTGCGCTCGATCCCATTGTCCATGTCACCAACAAAGATGTTAAACAGCACCGGTCCCAGTACCAATCCCTGAGGAACGCCACTCGGCACTGGTCGCCACTTGGACGCTGAGCCGTTGAACACAGTTCTTTGAGCGTGACCATGGCCAGGAACAATTGCCACGGCAACTATTCCATCTGTGTTTTCATCGCTTCCCTCTCTCTAAGCTCTTCATCCGCTCCCAGAAGCCGGTTTCTTTTCAATGCTTGTTACTGGGAGCCCATTTGGGATGGTCTCTGCCCGGCCAGAGGCGATGCTTTCGTTGAGGAGTGAGAGGGAGAGGCGTTAGGGCCTGACCCTGCACGTGCCAGTCCTGCTGTCCTGGCTTATTTAGGAGATTTACCCTCTTTTGGCATTTGGAGTCAAACTGGGAGTTGCGGGAAGGCAGAGGGGAAAGGACCAAGGCAGGAATCCCGTGTGCGGACAGGGGCTTGGGGGCTCCATCACTGCCCTCCTGGCCGGGGCGTAGCAGGTATCCAGGGCCTCTCTTGGTTTCCTACCGCTACGGGTAACTCAAGATTATACTCTACAAAATGAAATGGAGCTGTTTTTTCCTTTTTTAATTTTATGCAGCTTAGAGGCCTTGACGAGGGTCTTCAAAGAGTTGCGGCTCGTAGCTGTTTTTATTGGGAAAATGAAAAATACGGTCTCCCTAACCAGAGCTGTTGAAATAAAGGCCTTGGGGGATAGAGGTTCTCTTTGTTTTTAATTAAGAGCTTATATCTCCTGTTTGCTGCCATTGCGCACTTCTGCAGTACCAAGACATTAGTCTCGAATGGATTTTCTCATGGAATTAATTCTGTTGATGCAGAGCTGTCCGGGAGACGTTTCGAAAGGTGGCCAGAAAGGCCAAAACCCAGCGCTTTCATCTCGGTGGCAAATATATGGTCTTTAAAATAACATAAAAAAAAAAAATGTCCCTGGCGTTTGCTTGCTTTGAGAAAATTGGGTTTTTCCTTGGACTTGGGGAATTTGGAGTCGCATTTTGCGGGTTTTTGCCCGGCTGGTGCCCGTGGGGATGCTGGGGCTGGGTCCCGCCGCCGGAGGGGACGAGGCCCCGGCGAGAGCGGAGCGTGCTCGGACGGCGCGAGAGTGGAAAATCCCAGCAATATTTCAGCATTTCCAAGGGTTCAAAGAGCGCTTTTGAAGAGCTTTCCCTCCTGGCAGGCGACACATTAAATTCTGCTGCACTAGCAGAAGCGCAGGGGTTTGGACACACTTTCAATTCCATTAAATACTTCTCCTGTAATTACCCTCGAGTTAAATGGTCACTGCGTCAAATTGCCTGGTAAAAGCCTTGTAAGAGGGAGCCGCTCGCAGCCCCTCGCAGAGATGAGGCATTTCCAGCTGCCGGGGCCGGGGCGGGCGATCCCTCCCCATCCCAGGAACCAGGCTCTGCCCTTCCCGCGGCTTGTTTCCTCGCTGGTTATTAACCTGTAATTAAGTGACTGCCGGGCTCTGTAACTTGCTGGGATCGGAGCTTTGCCGTGGGAAGTGTTGGCCGCGGAGATGAGCCAACAAACCCGAGCCATGGTAATTCCTTCCTCCAGGTCCTTCCCTGCCGCCTGCCCCACATCTGGGGGGCACAGGCTTTCCCTGAGAGTTACGGGCTCGGCAGGTGGCTTCCTGCGCCCGAGGAGGAGGAGGGTAATTTCGCTTTATGAGCTATTGATTTTATCCTGCGGGTCCCTCTCCTCCAGACAGACTGGGCTCCTAGGGCCGTGTTTGAAATAATGCTTTGCTCTCCGCAGCCGTCTCTCTTTCATCTCGCCTCTCCCCCCAGGTGGTGTGCGTCCCTCGCGGGATGTTCCCCTCTCCCAGGATGCTCCATCCATTGACTCCTCCTCTTGCAGATGGGATATTTCTGTTCCATTTTACTCTGTACGGTTCTATATATTTCTTTGAAGGCCTAGAGGAAAGGATCTGATATATTTGCGAAGTCAGAATGAAGACCTGTTAGCCTTTTTGCAGTGCGAACTGTTGTAGGGCTTCCCAGGGAATCATCCCAGTTACCAGCCAGTGCCTTTCCCTCTTTCCATCACTGCCGTGGTTAACGCGGTTGGGAAAAACATTTCCCATCCCCTTGAAATCCCCCCGGGCTCTGGTGCAGAATTAATATGCGATGCAAAAGAACTTTCTTCTGTGCCGGTACATATGGCAACTTATGTATGTGATGGAGTCTAAAATTATCCAGCCCTTCTTAAAATCCATGTGTCCTGCTCCCAAGAGCTGCCATCCTTCCCAGTGCTCAGCCACCTGCAATCTGTTCTGCCTGCGCGTTTCCCATTATGTAAGTGCAAGGATTAATTGCATCGTTAGGTCCTCCCGTGTCCCTGCCGCCGCTCCCGTCTTTGCAGAAGGTCTCGTTTCCGACGCCGCTTCTGTTTTCAAAGGAATCGGGCACTGGGCTGGGTTTTATTTTATTTTTAGAGTCTTTCCTTTTATCTTTTTCGGCCGTGTCCCACTGGGAGCTGCTCCAAGATTGACGGGAAGGATGCGGCCGGGGTGGGCGTCCGAAAGCACCAAAGCACTGGGGGGGGAGGGCCGGGGGCTGACCCCCTCGGTTCTGTCGGGACATGGCTCCTGTCACGACAGCCGTCCTCCAGGGACCCAAAGCGCAGGGCCAGAAGTCATTTTCCGTGCCTTGCCTTCCGCCGGTGGGCTGCCGGGGGGAGGTGGGAAGCCTTGTGGCATTTTCTCCCTGAATTCCCATGGGAAATGAAAGCCGGGGGCAGAGCAGCCGAGGAGCCCTAGTGTGGCTCTGGCTCCCCAGTCTCTCCTGGGTGCTGGGTGTCGCTTCGGAGCCCCTGCAGCCAGCAGAGCCATCAACGGGTTCTGCAAAGCCCTGCCAGGTCTCCTCCCTGGGGGCACGAAGCCCATCGGCTGCTCCCTGGCATCAGACGCCCCGGAGCTGGAGCTGGGGGACGGGTCCCCTCGTCCTCTGCCACCGCCGTCCCCAGCCCGGGCGTTCGCCTGCCCCGACCCGCTCTTTGTTCTGGCAGCTGCTGGTGCCAGCCGCTCTCCCGAGGAGCCTCGTCACAGCCTGTATGAACCAATTGAAGTGTAATTGGGAGTAAATGGAGGAAATGGGTCATTTGCAAAATAGGTGCTTGAGTCGAGGGAGAAAAATAACCCTGACGCATCCTATCGCATCCCATCCCACTGCACTTGGCATCGCTGGGGCACAGGATGGAGAGCAGCCGTCCGTCTGTCCCTCCCGTGGCTCCCCAGGGAGGGAGACTGCGCCGGGGAGCAGAGGAAGAGCCCCAAAACACGCGGGGTTTGCGGCGTTCTGCACCTCTCTGTGTTCTGGTGGGGCTCTTGCCTTCTGCCGGCTTGGCGCTGGGAGTGTGCCAGGATCCAAAGTCGGCATTCCAGAAGTGCTGGCCTTTGGCAAGTCATTTCTCCTCGGTCCTGCCTCTAGAAAGCCCCTTCCCTGGCGATGTGCATGGTGGCTGACATCTGCCACTGCCTCCTGCTCCGGACCATGTCCTGTCCTTAAAGCCAGTTGGGATCCCTGCTCCTTTCTCCAGCTCTTCTCCCACATCTCCCCCATAACGTATCTGCTGGCAAAGCAGAATAATCAATAGAAGATGGTGGGTACGTGCTTCCTTCCAGAAACCCTTCTGCCCTTACGTTGGCGGTGAGTGCCAGTGCTGCCCTCCCCTTCGCACCGGTCCTTTCCGAGCAGCTCCCTCCTGGCAGCCCGCTGTCGGCTCTGGAGCTGGGAGCGAATCCTTCCCCACGAGCCGTGGCTCCCCCAGTGCCTGACACTGGGCGTGCTTTGGTGAATCAGACCTGCCGAAGGTGACCTTGGCTTTATTATGGTAAACTGCCAAGACTCACACTTCCGAGCATTTGATCTACCCCCGGGATGCATCCTGGCAGCAAAGTCCACGGCGCTTCCTAAAAAGGTGTCGCTGCTGGCTGGTCTCGTTGCTCAAAATGCGGGGTTTTGTGGGTCTCCGCATCCCGAGCAGGGATCCGCGCCTCCTTGCCAGGGCGGCCGGCGGAGAAGCCTGGCTCCTGCAGCTTGGGCAGCACCATAACGCCAACTAGGGCGAGTTGATGGTGGATCTTGAGCAGGGATGCTCGGGCGGCGAGGTGTGGTGCTGAGGCAGGCGTGCTGCGAGCGGGGCTAATGAAAGCCAGGGTAGCCCTCGAGCCGGGGCGTGGTGTGTGCTTGTGCTCCCGAAAGCTGGGAGGCTGCTCTGGGGGTGGCCATCCAAAGGTGATGTCATCTCTTCATGTGATGTCTGCATGTGATGTCATCTCTCCGTGCGCCTGCACTGAGCAGTTCCCATCTCCCCTCTCGGCAGCCTTGCACGGCGTTTCACCCGCTCTTCCCCGGGCCAGAAGCATTTTCCGTCGTGTTTCTGGGGGCTGGATTTGGAGGTGCGTGGGCTGGGAGGCGTGGAACGCTGCATGCCTGGGAGGAGGCAGCTTGGTCCAGCTCCAGCAGCGATTCTCCCGGGATGAGTGCTGTCGGCAGCGTGGGCAGGGACCGAAACCCCCGGGGCGTGGGGGTGAGCAGGGGCAGGCGAGATCACAAGTTTCAAGGGAGGCAAAATTTTTGTCCTTCGAGAGAAGGCAGCGGAGCAGCCAGCATGATCCGTGCTTTAAAATACCACCGATAAATCTCATCTGGCCTAATTACCCGGCCTGGGGCTGGGGCTGCCGCTCAGAGTCTCACACGAGCTGCCGTGAGGATGTGCGTGCGTACAGCTGCCGCGGCCGGTTCACTGCCCTCTTCCTCCCCGACCTGCAGCTGGAGCAGCCCCGCCGGCATCCCTGTCCCCAGCGGCATCCCTGACCCTGCCAGCATCCCCGGCTCCACCAGCATCCCTGGCTCTGCTGGCATCCCTGTCTCCAGCAGCATCCCCGACCCCGCCAGCATCCCTGGCTCTGCCGACATTCCTGGCCCCACCAGCATCCCTGGCTCTGCTGGCATCCCGTCTCCACCAGCATCCCCGGCCCCGCCAGCATCCCTGTCTCCGGCCGAGCACGGCAGCCCTTGGGTGGGAAGAAGCAGCAATTTCCTTGCCACACGCTCCTGCACAAGCTGGGAGCTCTACGCATGCATTGCACAGATGCACATATATATATATATATATATATATATAAAAAACTGCTCGTTTTCCTGTCATGCTAACACTTATTTATTTATTAAAAATACCATCCATCAGGAGCTGCAACATCTGCTTGTGAAAAATAGCACATCCTTGGGCTGCAGCCAGGAAAATCATTTCATTACGAAATTGCAACTGTAAAGCGGCACAAAATCGCAAACATACTGTACATTGAGATGCTTTTGTTTCCAAACTGCTCATTAGGAATGATACACGAGCCAAAATTATACCCTGTGTAAGGTGAATTACGAGAAAATGAGCCCACCCGACCTTCTAAGTGAGCAGCAGTTAGTGCGGTAATTATTATCTCTGGTTAATCCTGCACCCACTGCAAGGCTGCGCTCAAGTTTCCCTTTCCGTCCCGGAGGGGATACGTCTTCACATCTCTTCCGTTCTTCGTGCCTAATTCGGGCTGACAAGGAACATACTTGAGAGGATAGGAAATGAGAAGCCTGGCTTAAAGATTATTTTATGTAAGGCAGGAGGGAGGATTGCGTCGCCGCTGCCGGGGGCTGCGTGCGGCCCCGCGCCGGGGAAGGGCTCGGGGGGAGGCAATGGGGGGCTGTGCGTGATGGGGGGCCTCGCTCGCCGCTGCCCCGGCTCCCCCGTGGCTCCTGTCCACGCTCACTCTCATTTCTTTTCTCCGCAGGTCTGGCAGTTCATCAGATAATCACTATTACCGTGTCCCTCATCATGGTCATAGCCGCTCTGATAACAACTCTTGTCTTAAAAAATTGGTAAGGTCCCTCCTGGGTCTGGCTGGCTTGGGGGGGTGGCGCGGGGACAGGGTGGGGACAGCGGTGCCTTTCCAGCACTAAAGCCCGTGGCATCTGCCGGGATGGCTTCGGAAAGGCGTTGCAGGAGAAAATGGGGCGATTTTTTAGTACTGAAACCTGCAAGGGAGGCAGAAGCGCCTGGGTTCTTCTGGCTGCCCCACCTCTCACCGGTGGTAGGTGGCTTTGGGGACCAGCACGTGGCCAGAGTCGGGTGGCCACGTCCCACGCGGGACACGTGCGCATCGCTGCTCCGGGATCTGCCACACGGTGAGGTCAGAGCCCTGCGTCCGGCCGTGGCACGTGTCCCCGCAAGGGTGCGGGACCTGACCTGACTGGGTGGCACCTCCTCTGCCGCTGCCTTAAGCAGCTTTACGCCGCTCCTTAATCACCAGCCTGGCTCCGCAGGTGACGATGGCATTTTCTGACCTTGCCCACACCTCCAGGGACCGAAGGGCATCTCCTGACCCCCGCGGGTGCCGCCGCTTTGAAGCATGCACATCCCCCCGGAGCGCTCGTGCTCTCCTCGGGCTTCATTTGCTCCCGTTTGTTCTCTCGGCGTGGCTGGGCGTATGGCAAAATAGGTTAGCGTTTCGCTTCAGGCGCTCATGACTTTACCTATTTTCCCAGGGAAACTGGCCTACTTTGAGGTCAGCGTTGCCGGCACAGCGATAGGGCTGATGCTGTGGGCGAGCTGCCGCGCTCGGCGGTGGTTCTCCCCTCCCTCCGTCTCCTCCAGCCTGGCCATGTCTGCCCGCCCCGCGTCCCCGGGTGCTGCAAATCCATTCCTGCAGCAAATCGATTCCCGCACCCAGGAGGAGGATGATTAGATGATGAAGAATCCTGCTCGCTCCCCAGGATTAGAGGAAAACCCCTTTGCAGGGCTACGGAGGCACCTGAGTCTCGGCAGAGGTGCAGGGAGGCGTTCAGCTGGCCAAAAGTGCTGAGTTACTTGCCCTGCAGACGAGTTTGCTCTGCTGGCAGCCCGTGGGGAGGCACCGGTGATGCTCGGTTTTGTATCTCAGACAGGATTTAGTTCACTAAGCTTCCCCAGTCGTAGCAGTATTTCAGTGAAAGAGCGTGGAAAACACTCTCTAAAGCACTTTGGGGATTTTTCTCTAATAGTGGTCGTCAGCGGTACACACCATCGATCCGGCTGAGCACAGAACAGCTCGAGGAACCTCGTGCTGGAGCCAGAAAGGCGGAAAAAATAATACAGTGATCAGCGTAGAATAGAACTTAGATCCAGGAGCGTTGCAGAACCACCAGATCCCATTGGAGCCTCCGGAGCCAGCGGGATCACCGGGAGCAGGGTCCCACCAGCCGTCCCTCGGCTGAGGGGGGCGTCTGCCCTGGCAGACCCGTTTCTGAGCTATTTATCCCCATATATTAAAACCTTGTGGTGCCTCCCAAATGCAAAGGGGTTAATTTCATTGTTCTCACCTATGTCTTTTCACTTAAAGAAAGGCTTTCATTTCCTGCAGGTATAAATGTGTGACTTGCTAAGTAATTCCTCAGGTGGTAAAAAGCTTGTGTCAAAAATTTAAATTTGATCCTTACAGAAAACAAAGGCAAGCCAAATGACTGCTTGATTGTGGCTGATCCTTCCAAAGTACCTGAACAGCTTCTTTTGATGCGGACCAGGCTGGGGGGGCGGGAGGGGGGGTTGTTTCTCACCCACCAGCACCCCCAG
>VWZL01000633.1:147738-172079 GCA_013396915.1 Stercorarius parasiticus
CCCTAAAGGGGCTCCAGGAAAGCTGGGGAGGGACTCTGGAGCAGGGAGGGGAGCCATGGGACGAGGGGGAATGGCTTTCAACTGGAAGAGGGGAGGTTTCTATGAGTTATTGGGAGGAAATTGTTTGCTGTGAGGGTGGTGAGCCCCTGGCCCAGGTTGCCCAGAGAAGCTGTGGCTGCCCCATCCCTGGAGGGGTTCAAGGCCAGGTTGGACGGGGCTTGGAGCAACCTGGGCTGGCGGGAGGTGTCCCTGCCCAGGGCAGGGGGTGGCACTGGGTGGGCTTTAAGGTCCCTTCCCACCCAAACCATTCTATGAGTCTATGAATTCTAATCTAATGTTGAGCAATGTATAATTAGCTGAAAATAATGCGAGGTCCCCTGCCAATGCGTGGTGCATCATGTCCCTTCTTCTGCCCCGGCCCCAGCTGCGCGCAGAGCGGGCGCCCGCGGCGCAACAGCCACCAGCGCAAGCTGGACCAGCAGGAGGAGAGCTGCCAGAACCTGACCGACTTCGCCCCAGCCCGCGTGCCCAGCGCCCTCGACATCTTCACCGCCTACAACGAGACGCTGCAGTGCTCCCACGAGTGCGTCCGGACCCCCGTGCCCGTCTACGCGGAGGAGGTGTTGCACTCACCCGGGGATTATAAAACAACCTTCAATGGAAACAGGTGAAGCGGCCGGTGGGGGGTCCCTGTGGGTTGGGGAGCATCATCCTGCTCCGGGGATCCGCTCCCCGCTCTTTTCCGCAGGGACCATGGTGAAGCTGCCTTCCCCTGGCTCTCCAGGCTGCCGGGATGCTCACCCGCCCCGTAGCTCAGCGTGGGCACGGCCCCCGGACCGCTCATGCCGGCGAGGAGGCTCAGCGAGCCCTGGCAGCCTTCGGCACTGCACGTTTTTCCATTCCCGTCTGCTGCCGCCAGCACGTAAACGCTGCTGGATCCATCTTCCAGCGTTCGTGCTGTCTCCAAAGTGGCATCGAAAGAGCTGCCGGGTTGCGAATGAGCCGGGTGATTAATGGAGGAGCGGGTGGCGAGAGCCAAATGAACCGTTTGTCTGGCATGAAGTAATGATGCATTAACAAGGGGGCTTAATGGCAGCTGGCGGCGGGCTGTGAGAGATGGGGGCCCTGGCTCTGCCTGCCCCGTGCCCTCGCAGGGAGGGGGTGGGCGGGAGGGTGGGCTAGTGACCACCCAGCACCCCGGCCGGCCCCCGCAGCCCTCGCGCCGGGCGCTGCTGCGGAGTTTCCCCAGGCGGTAAATGCATGTCCCCCATCAAAGCCAGAGGAACAATCAGGAGGAGAGTTTTGAGGGAGAAAACGAGCAGCCCGTGCCCCAGGCAGCCTGGCTGGCCCGTGGCGTGCGTGCCACCGCAGCTGGCGTCCTCCTGCACCAGGGACAGAAACCTGGAAGCCGACAGCTTAATAGACATCTTTTTAACCTTCACCTTCTGCGTGCGCATGGGGGGTTTTTCTGGTTCGCATTTCTCAGGGTTTCCCCAGGTCTCGGAAGGCAGAGAATTAGCGGGGATTTTCAAACCATGTTGTTGAACGTCCGCGTGCGTTGCTTTTGATTGAACCCCGGCGCTGCAGGGATGCCCTTGCTCTGGCTGGAAGGGCTCCATCGCTCCTCTGCCGTCGGGTGATGCTCTCCGGGACCCAGTTGGCCTCGGGGCGTTCCCAGTCCAGCCCAGTGGCACTGGTGATGGCGATGGGCACGGCAGCCCCGTGCGGGACCCGCGGCGCGGGCAGCGCTGCTGCTGGGCAGTGGGGGGATGGAGGGACAGGGGGGTCGCAGACGGGAGATGCCCTGCTGCCAGGAGGGGTAAGGTATCCCCAGGGCCATGGGCTGCCCTAGAACATGCTCATGCACGGGGGAAAAAAACATTCAATATCGCACTCCATCTTTTTCTTCTTTCTTTCTCTGCTTTGCACCACCTGGTTTCCAAGGCCAATAAGCCCATTCAAAGCATTACTCTAGAGATATTTTTTTTTTTCCTCTTAAAAAAGCTGATTTTTGCAGCAGGCCGCCTCGGCTTGCTCCGTGTGTGTTTCGTGCCAGCATGTGCAAGCCCCTTTTTCTGCTCGCTGCAGACCCTCGTCTTCTGACCGGCATCTTATTCCCGTGGCCTTTGTGTCTGAGAAATGGTTTGAAATCTCCTGCTGACTGGCCGAAGCCTGTTTGACTTCTGGGGGCAGGGCAGACGCCATCGGGCTGTTTCCTGGTATGTACCATCCCCCTGCCCATCGCCCCCTGCCCGCCGGCGGCCACTCTCCCCCTGCCTGCTGCCATCCTCCTTTTGGGACGTCGGGGGGGCCGGACACATCTCCCACCGTGGAGGGGGAGGGTGGGTTCCAACGTGGCTTTTCCATGGAGGTGAATTACAGACGGGCCCGAGCTAAAAGGCAGGGACTGGGATGGATGTGGACTTGGGAGCAAAGGGTCCCCGGGGCAACCGTGAACTTCAGCCTGATCTCGTGGTTCCAGCCCACCTCTACACCTCGGCAAGCGAGCGTAATTGCCCTGCCGTGAAATGGCCTGACCTGTAATTAACCTCTCGTTGCATGATGGCAGCCCGTCAAGAGTCACGCATCCGACATGCACGCCCCACCAGTACCCAAAAGCTCACTTGGTGATGTTTGCTGTCATAAACACCTCCATGCTCCCTGCGAGGGTGGCGGGGTCCTCCTCCGTCTCCTCTGTCTCCTCCTCCTCCTCGCCCCGTGGGAGGCGACCCTGCCAGCCTGTGTGCGCGGTCCCAGCAGCCGGGTTCATGCCTCGGATGCTGCTGCAACCAAAGGAGTACAACGATGTTGTACTGGTTTCAGCAGTACCTCCTTTGGGAATTTTTTTTTAATTTTTTTTTTTGAGCCGGTTTGGGCCGTTTTCACCTCCTTGTGTTGCTTCTGAAGGTGGCACGGGTGATAGCGGTGGTAGGAAAAGCCGTGAGGGTTCCCTGTGTGCCAGCTCACCGTGGTGCCCGCTCGAGCCAGGCGCTCAGGTGGATGAACTGGTCTGTCCCCAGTCCCCGCTGTAATGAATCATGTATTCAGCATAAATGAAATTTCCAGCCTTCCCTGACTGCAGCTCACTCGGAACGGCCTGTTTAACATTATGCTCAGCTATTGAACACAGAAATATAATTAGATTAGAATGGAAGGTTGGGGCGGGGGGGGG
The DNA here is from genome assembly GCA_013396915.1 of Stercorarius parasiticus. Taxonomy (NCBI): domain Eukaryota; kingdom Metazoa; phylum Chordata; class Aves; order Charadriiformes; family Stercorariidae; genus Stercorarius; species Stercorarius parasiticus. The sequence goes on from VWZL01000633.1 coordinate 150,911, forward strand.
NGGGGGGGAAGTTGATGTTCCTAGCTGTGCTGGGGGCTGGCCGTGGCTGGGCAGGCAGGGCGAGGGCTCAGCCCCCCATGGCCCCCCGGGGCTTTGCTGTTAAGGGGAAAAGGCTCTTCCTCCCCATCTGTTAATGTTCCCTCGTTATTTCTCTAACTGGCTGGGGGGGGACAAAGCGCAAAGGTACCTGCTGGGGCTGGGGGTAAAGGGGAGAGGTTCCACGGGGTCCCCCCAGCCGGCGCTGGCTTAGGAAGCAAAGAGCAATAACTTGCTCTGCCTCTTCCACCGCGAGCTTTGTAGTTTATGATGTCTGTCCATTGGCTTAAAATGATTTAAAAAACCCCAAAAAAACGCACAAAAGCCAAGCCAGTCACGCTTGGATGCCATCAGCAGCTCTCCTGCCTGAAGCAGAGGGAAGGCGACTGAGCAGTGCTGAGCTGTTGCCCGCTATGAGAAGCCTCTGCAATTCCCACCACTCCTGCCCGAGGTCCTGCGGAACTCCATGGCAAAGACTGTGCCCTGGTCATCGCCATAGATTTCTTTAAATAGTCCAAAGCCGGTCCATTATGCCTTACTAAATCCTTGAAATTCTCATTGACCCCTTTTCATGGAATCCATAAAACGCATATTGACGAGCTCTGGAAAAATCTATCTGAGTCGTACCTGGAACATTAGGTCCGTCGTAATGTTTCAATTATTTATACAGTTCTGGCAGCTGATGTTTGGTTTCATTAATGTGAACAAAATTAATCCAACAACTGTTCTCTGCGTGTGTACACGTGCTTGTGTGTGTTTGTACCAGGGTGTTTCTGGAATGCACACGCACAAGTGGTGCGTCATGGTAAGAACCAGGTGATTGCTGCCGTGCGTGGGCAGTGGTGCAGGGGGTGTCAGCAGGGCACGGATACCAGGAGGGATGGCCCCGCGGCCCGGAGGGTCGGCGCGGCTCCCCCCAGCTTCCCAGAAGCCTGCGGTGGAGAGACGCATTGCAGCCCCACTCAAACGGCGCGTTCATGAACGCACGTGTGCCAGTCGGGACAGCCCGCAGACAACAGGAATATTTCAAGCTTCACATGTCACTGTGTAAGGTAGAACCTTTGGAGAGCAGATGGCATTGAGGTGAGCTCCCTGGTAGACCATCCCCTGTCGCGGTGCTGTCACCGGACAGATGCTGTGAGCGCCGGGGGACGGGGGATGCCTTCCCAGCTCCGGTTCCTGGAGGAGAGGCTGCTGGAGAAGGAGAAGGAGGTGCATGGGGCTGCACCTCGGGAGGGGTGGCGGTGTTCTGCCGGCCTTTCACTGGAGCAGCGGCGTAACCTGGAGGTGACAGTTGCTGGTGACCCGCTGCACCTCGGCAGAGGTGGAAGGATGCTCTAGCGCACGCGGAGCCTCCTGGCTGGAGGGGTTACGTGCGGCTTTCTCTTCCCAGCCCCGTTCTCTCGGCGTTAGCAGGGGACGGAGTGGGTTTGGGGGTGATGGGGGGCTCTCCCCGCTCTGGGTCAGATGCTGCACCGCTCTCCGCCACAGAAACCTCTCTCCTTGGGAAGGCTCAAACCACTTTACAAGTTTTAATTGATGGCACTTCACAGCTCTTGGCTGTCTAATAGGCGAATTAGTGCTGGTGACAGGGTAGAGTCTGAGCTGGAGGCACAAGAGGGACGATGTGGCGGGGGACGGGGAGGGCAGGGCAGAGGGGGAGCGCGGACGTTTCGGGTAGGTGAGCACCGCGGGGCCAGTTGGAGTTTAGCGTGGGCTTGCCGTGTTACAGTCTGTCAGCGCGGTGCGGGTTCCGACGGCGGTGCTGCCCAACTGGCAGCCCGGTGCGTGAGGATGCGGAGGGCAGCGCAGGGCCGGGCTGGGCGGCCGCAGGGAGCAGATGCGAGGGACAGAGCCACGGAGCGGTCCCCAGCCGGGAGAGCTGCAGGCGGCGCCGTGTCGGGGAAACCCGGTGGAACTCATCCAGCTACACAGCAAGCAGATGTTGAAGTTATTGCTTGGGGTCAGGTTCATCCCGCGCCAAGAGGAGCGGCGGGGAGGGTTCCTGCGATGCCACCCGTGGGAAGCAGCTCTCGGAGCTTCCCAGCGGATTGACTCGGCCAGGATGCTGGGAGCACTGGTTGGGGATGGATGTCAGCCCTCGGCAGCAGAACCGCCCGACCCGGGGCTGGTTCAGGTGAAGAGCAAAGCAGCCAGGGAAAGTGTTTGTGCCAGGGAACTCACCGGAGAATCATCTGCACGGAGGAATGAGAGAGAGGATGCTCCGTGCCCTGGTCCCAGCCGGTGATGGCGGAGACGCGGCGGAGGCAGAGGCAGGAGCAGCCACCAGTTTGCAAAGCGAAAGGTGACATTTGCTGAGGGCTCGAGTGGCTTTGGCCGGGCAGCACAGCCAACCGAGGCTGTTTTGGTGTGATTTCGTACTGGCTTTGGGGCTTTCTGAAAGGAAGTTTGAGATTTCGCATTATTCTTGTCCTTAATCCCGCTCTCTTTGACTGAAAAACCCCATGGAATGAGATTATACAAAAATCTGTAAGGTTGATCAAGTGCTGACCTACTTTGCACAAAGAGGCTATTTGGAATACAATATAAATTTTACATTCTGCAATGCATACGTTGAGTGGTATTCATCCGGAACTATGTAAATGTTCGGCATTGCTGTTGGGGAAGTGGCGATTTGAGACCTGAAAGTCGTACTGGTGCGGTAACATTGATCTGACCCTAGCTTTTGCACAAGGCAGTTAAAATTTACAGTATTGTGTGGTAATGCCGTGCTTTGAACATGGTGAGCAGCTGCTGTGCTGGCCCTGTTCTGCCTAACAACAGCAAATGGCTTGTATTAACATTAACAGATAATGAGTCATCATAAAAAATCCAGGCTTGTCTTCGGAGGAATAACAGCAGTCCCAGCACAGCCCCGGTGCCGGAGATTAAGGGCTCTGTAAAATCCGTCTCGCTAATTAAGACTTCAGTGTCGTTCTCGGGGATGGCATATATTGGGCATCTTGCTTAAAAATAATGTTGAAGGCAGAACGTTTGAACATGAAGCGTATTGCATTCCTAGGTGCTAATAACGGGCTAGTCGGGGGTCGTGGCGTAGATCAGGGCGCTCTGTAGGCAGCGCTGTGCGTACCTGCTGCGTCCACAGCCCGCGCGCGGGACGCGCATCGGGCACACGGAGCCGTGCTACCGCACTGATTGCTGTACGTGGAGTCACTTTCACCTAAAGCCAGTGGCCACACGCTAATGATGGGGAGTAATTGTCTTTGCATGAAGGTTTAAAGATTACGTAGGGGGATGTATTTCAGAAGGTGGCAAATAAATAGCTTAAGAAGAACTTCAATAGGATCTCTGTTTTTGATGCTTAACCAATTCTCTATTGATTTCTTTAGGGCATTTAACTTCAGAAAATCTTGTTAGTACTCATCATCGTCTTCTCATCTGCCAGAGCACTCGCTGCTCTTAGCCCAAGTATTAAAGCTCCAGAGCGCGAGGATGCTCAGAAATAAATCACGGTTTGCCAAACGCCCCGAGGAGATGAAAGTTTGCAGTAAGGGCTCACTCCCACTCGCCAAGAGCATCCCTGTCAGAAAGGCCGCCCTCGAAACACGGCTGAGAATGGGCTGGGCAGGGCTGGGGCTTCTCCAAGGGGGACACAGAGTGGTCCCCATCCCCTGGGGAGGGGGACGTCGCTGACATCCCGCTTCCCTGTACCCCGCTCCCCCGGGATGCTCCCGCTGCCGCTGACGTTCGCCCCCCTGAGCCCAGCTGGGAGGAGGGGGAACCCTCCGGGCTCCTGGGGGACATCAAAGAGGGGATGCGAGTCGTGATGCGTTTCCCTGTCATGATTTAATCTTTGTTTTTCTTCTCGTCCTTCACAGGATTCCATTGGTGAACCTGTAAAAAATATAAAAAAAATAATGGGTTACCTGTACCTACCATTTCTGTTTACCAGTAGGAGACTCAAAGAGCAGCGTTCTATGGGCCAAATATATTTTTATAAAAATGAACACGCCTATAGGTAACTGCATTTTTCGAAGCGCGCGTTTTTTTTGGAGAAGAGAAGGACAAATGTGTGAGCAAAGAATCCCATGGAGGAAGAGGAACCGGCGGGGGACGGAGAGGGAAGGAGCGAGCGCCTGGAGCCTGGCGGTGGACTGTGACTCTGAACCTGTGCCAATAATACCATTATGTGCCATGTACCGATGCAGAGACTTCGCGAGAAGCCGAAGCTGAGTCGAGAACGCCTAGAAACGGTGTGGAGGACGAGTGGGGTGTCTCTTCTGGTGGGGTCATTCATTCCGGTCCATACGCATACATACATACGATATATGTAGAGAGAAAATATATATATATATATACACACACAAACACTTTTTTGTACTGTAGCAATTTTTGAAGATCTTAAATACTCATTTTTAAAGATGATGTCATGGGCTAAAAGTCTCATTTCTTTAACACGCATAATACGAACTAGGTGAACCGGTGTTTTCTACTTTGGCAGCTTGCCTTTCAAACCTATATGTGTATATATAGGTAGACATATATACATATATATACGTGTGTGTGTATGTATAGACATATATATGTATGTATACATATATATATATATATAGTTTTGGTTCTTTTTGGAAGTGCGTTTCCCGTGGTGGCGACGTGGCTGGACGGCGGCGGTGGGGACGGCCGGGGCTGGCGGTGGCGCGCGCCGTGCTGGAGCAGGGCAGAGCCTTCCCCAGGGAGAGGAGGAGCGCGGCGGCGCTGCCCCGGGGTTCCTCCAGCTCCGGAAGGGACGGCGGAGCGCTCCGGAGGCTGCTCTGGAAGGAAAGGAGAATGGAGAGGGGCTGGAAGGATGCGTCCGGGCCAAGTTCACAAAGTGCATTGCTACTGCCGAGCTCCCCTCCTGCTGCTGCTCGCAGGCTGTTTGGCCACCGCCAGCCCCATTTCCCCGGTGCGGCGTGCTGCGTGTGGCAGATCCTGCTCCCGCTCCCCAGGGAGCCCGTGTCGGAGCCGGTGCTCGAGCATCGTCGTGTTCCCGGGAGCGAGGGCTGCGGCGCGGGGCCAGGCGAGCGGGAAGCGAGCAGGGATCTCGTAGCGGGCAGCGCCCCTGGCTCCTGGCAGCAGCTCCAGGCGGTGGGGAAGGGCATTTCCAGACTTTTGGAGCCTGGTACATCCCCAAGGTCGATAGGAAGAAGCCCCAAAACCTGCATCTGCCTTTGGTTTCGCAGAGATGTGGTCCCTGCTGTATTTATTATGTGTGATGCCTTGGGGCTGGCCGGGGATGAGTTTTAGGCATGGATTTTCAAAGGATGGGCCTCTCTTGGCACAAGAGACAAATTGCAGGAGTGGGATGTGGGAGTTCTTTTGGAGAGATGGGTTCTAAATTGACCGCGACACCAAAGCTTGTTCAGCCCCTGTGAGAAACGAGAGGCGGCAGCCGGTTGCCTCCTGACCCAGCCGCGGGCCAGCGAGCGCCGGGGAGGCTCTTCCTTCGCTCCCGTGGTGCTGGCTGGGTCTGCCGCGGCAGGAGAAGGCGCAGCCTGCTCTCCGCAGTCCTGGGGATCATTTAATAGCACTAAAAAGGGAATTTTGCCCAAGGGTTTGCCAGGGAAGTAGGGTTCCGCTGGCTGCGGTTTGGTGTGCTGCTCTAGAGACACGTCCCGTCACCCAGCTCCTGCTGGGGTGGGTGTGGGCACACGCGCCAGCCTGCCCGCAGTTCCCCCCGGATGAGTGTTTCCATGGAGTGGGGTGCTGCCCTTGGGGTCGTGCCATGTCCCTCCAAGCTGATGCCGCTGGAGAGCCGGGCAGGAGGGGGATGGCGGCAGCAGGCCGGGGGTCTGACACCCTGCCCCGCGTCTCACCACACTAAGCTTCTGCTCTTTGACGTGTGCCCGGCTCCAAGCCCGGCCTTGCCCACGTCGGTCGTGCCAAGGCAAAGCTCGCCGAGGGCTGCCGGGCGACTGCGGCCCCGGGGCGAGGGTCTGCCCCAGGAGGGTCTCGGGTGGGTTCCTTCGGCGTTACCTGGGTGGGAACGGCAGCAGCGTTCAGACCAAAGTCCTCCAGTTCTTTTTGTAAACTGCCCTTCGTAAGTATTAGTGGTTTTTTAGAATTGTCCAGACACACATTTCTACTCATCTGCTAATTATTCAGCTCCATTTCTTTATTATAATGAGTGTGCAGTTAAAAAGGAAAAACAAAACAAAAAAAAAAACCAAGTAGAAACTTCTGGTATTGTGCATAGCCACGTCTGCAGTCTCTTGTTTCTGTACCTTTTCTGCCCTTTCCTGATGGAATTGCACAGTCCAGTTTATTTTTCCCAAATTTTTGGAAGCTGCCTTGAAGTCTTCCTTGCCGGACCTGCCAGTTACCGGTGGGCTTGAACCAGACCTCTCCCGAGGCGTCGGCAGCATTCCCGGCGATTCCAATGAGCCTCGAGCATTGCCTCCGGCGCGTTCTGCACCGGGGTCGCTGCCGACAGCAGCCGGAGAGGAGGAAGAGCCGGGGTTCCTGTCGCTCCTGGTCAGGTTTAGTCCATGATGGAACCTGCTCCTTCTGGGGCGGTGGGTTCCTGTGAGCGCTGAGCTGGGCGGGCACCGGCGGCAGCAGAGATGGGCGTCCCCAGGGCTGGGTTTTGGGCGTGTTGAACATGGCTGGGTCCCTCAGACAGCTGCAGCGGGGCAGAGATTTGCTCTGGTTTGCGTGTTTCGGCGGAGCAAACGTTCCCATGGGGCCGGGTGCCGGGCAGAGGGGTGTCTGTGGCGGGGGGGGCTCTGGTGTCCGGCTCCCCGGCGTGATGCCTCCCTGGGGGGTATGGTGTCTCCCTGGAGGAGGGACCCCCTGAGGTGTTAGCGAAGCTTTTCCCTTCCTGGGGAGACACGGGGGGGTGCGCCTGGGGGTACCTCTGGCTCTGCCTCCGAGGCGAGGGGACACAGCGGTGCTGCCAGGGGTCTGAGGGGACACAGCGGGGTGCCGTGGGGGGTCCTGGCAGCCTCCTGTGCATGGGGGGGGCCACAGCGGGGTGTGATTAGCAGCGCAGCTTATCTTGTCTGGATTACCGATGCCCCCGCTCAGGGCAGCACCCCGGGTCCTGCTCCCCCCCCAGGCTCTGCCAGAGCCACCAAAACCCGCTCAGGGAGCGCGGACTCGGAGCGGCTGCTCCAGGGCGATGCGTCGTCTCGCTGTGCTGGGCTTTTGTGTTTTACTGGTGTAAATGGTGCAGCCCCTGCGAATTCCCCTCGCTGGCCCAGTGTTTGAATTCTCTGTTCGACTTCGCTGGCATCCATCCCCTCCTGCTCCGGAGCCGCCTCTGTTGTGCTTCACCCGTTGATCTGATTTCTTTGTGCGTGCTGGCTGCACCCAGTAGCGCTTGTGGGTGTTCCCAGCGTCATCTCGATTGTAATTTGACATCATAAAACATACCCCGACTCCCTCGTTCCCGAGCGTTTGGGGCATCGGTCTGTATTTCTGCGTGTATGGAACCCGCTGCCTGAAGGGGAGTCGTCAGGCGGAGCTGGGGGCTGGCAGGGTGGCATGGGCAACGCCGGTGACGATGACCGTGACGGTGATGGTGATGGAGACGTGCCCTGCCCCGAGCCCAGCACCCGGCTCCCGGGAAATCCCCCGTGGAGCTGGGGGCGAGGAGGGGGATGTGTGTGTGTGTGTGTGTTTGTGTGTCAGGGAGAGAGAGAGGAAAGGCAAATAATTTGACCTCAGACAATGGGAGGAGGTTTCTGAGGGCAGGACTTGCATGAGCTTTCCACATAGTCTGCAGAAGGACACGTCCTGGTCACCGAGGGGTGAGCGGTGAGCCAGGGAACAAAAGTAGATGCACAATCTTCCCTTATTTATAAGGACCAACAGCACTTGCACTTTATCAGAGAAACCCTCCCCTCATGCAGGCCAAGCACACCAACAGGGACAACTGCCGGGGGAAGGGAAGGAGGGAAGGAAGAAGGGAAGGGCCGGAGCTGGAAATGCGGTGATTTACGAGGCAGGATCCTGGCATCCCGATGGCTTTTGTAGTAAAGAGAAATGAACTGTGGTTATTTCGTTCCCTACCATTGATGAAAGCCAAAAAAAAAAAAAAAAGGAAGGAAGGAAGGAAAACGTAAAGTCCCATTTTAGTGGAATAGACCGATTGAGCAGATCTTTTACGCCGGGGCAAAGCGGGCGAGCGTGGTGTTTGCAGACCCGTTCCCTCGCGAGCTTCGCCACATTGTGGCCATGTCGTCTCGCCCCGAGGTGTTTGGCTGCGGCAGCCACAGGCGATGGCTCCAGCCGGGCTCCTTCCATCGCTGCCCTTCGCCGGACACAAAGCTTCGTCCTGAGCTGGCGGGAGTTGTGTTTCCTTGGCGTGAGCCAGCCCAAAGCTTAACCAGCAGTAATGGGGCAGGTTTGGCCAACACTTGGGCCACCAGATACGTTGAACGGGCCGGAGCCACTCGCTCCTGTGTGGGGACAGAAGGGTCTTGGGCGCGTGTGGAGAATTAGTGGTTTATTCTGTTGTTGTTCAGTAGCGGAGCCCGTTTTCCAGCCCCGTAGCATTGTGCGGGCAGCAGGAGATGTTCCACCGCGAGATACAGCCCCGTGCGCTGGGAGGCATCGTTTGCGTTGTGATGAATTGGGGGACGGCTTGCGAGGCGGTGAGCGTCCATCCCTTGTGAACATCCCTGCCGTGTCCGGGGCCGTCACCTCGCTGCCGTGCCGTGCTGGGGGCTCGATGGGTGTACGGCGAATCCAGGGGAGCAGCCCGGCCACGGCATCAGGCACCCACCACCGCCTAGCAAAGCTGTATTTCCAGTGTGCCCTTTCCGTGGAAAAACAGAGCTTTTTGCTGTGTTTTCTCTCATTGTGGATCTGGCAGCTTGGCAGGAAAAAAAAAGAAAAAAAAAAAAAAAAAAAAGGTTTCGCTCCTTGCTTTGCCGTGAACTTCCAGCTAGCTGCTGCTTGTTTCTTTTCGGTTCATTTTACGGATTTCTTAGCCCCTTTGTAGCCACTAAGGAATGCGTCAGAGCTGCGCAAGGCCGTAGTTCCCCCGGGTGTGCCGCGGTGTGTCCGTGTGGTGCGTGGGGCTCCGTCCCAGAGGGAGAACGGCTTGGGACGAGCCCATCTTGAGCTGGTTTTGGGGCTGCAGCTCTGAGCCACCGCGTTACACCCCCCCGGGCTGCGGTGGGTGCGTTGGCGGCGTTTGGGACACAAACCCCTGATTTTTGCAAACTGGGGTGTCCAGAGGGCAGCGTTTGCCCGGGGCGGCTGCCCGTCTCCCCACCTCTCATCGTTTACCATCATTCTGTCTTCCCAGCTGTGGGGAAAGGGGCAGCCCGGCACCGCGGTGGGGGCTCCCGGCACCCCCGGCCCCCGTGGCCCACGGGGGGGTCGCGGCAGCAGCGGGAGAGCGTGCANATCTCAGCCCACCCATTTCAGGATGAATGTGGTTGGAATTTTCATTCAACCAGGTATAAAATCTCTAAGCGATTTTTTCAAAACCAGCAAGAAATCCCTCACCATTTCAGAAGTCCGTGGGTTTGGTCTCCAGATCTCATGTAACGCTTCTCACACATTTTTAAGAATTATTCTCAGCGTTTGTAGGTACATTTTTAATAGTGTCACGAGTGGAGATAATATTTACTTTGAGAAAAAAGTATATGTTGCACAAAATTGTACACTAAGGGCACAGATTTCTGACCCAGATTCTTCTATTTTAGGTTCCGAGGGGTTTATTTTTTTTGTTTGATAGGACATGTACAGTGAAGTTTACACTTTATTTTTATTTTGCCAAAAACCGTTTTCTAACATGAGACAGCTTTTACTTTGTAACCGGTTTTACATCACTGAGTACTCCTTTATTTTCCTGGGAAAACCCTGCACCGCGAGACATCCCGGCACCTTGGCGTGCGATGCTCTCGGGGACGTCACCCCCTCGGCACCGCGGTCCCCCCCCCGCCCCCGGCGCGGCCGCGGTGGGTGCCAGGGTGCCGGTCGGTGCCGGGGAGCCGGCTGCCTGCGGGGACGCGCAGGTGAGAACTGTTTTCTTCCCCGAGTGGTTTTTAATTTGTCTCTGTACTTGGAAGCTGTGTATTTGGAAGCACTGTAAATGCCACCCTATACCGATTTCCCTGTGTATATTTAGTACTCTGATGTTGCTATTAAAACTGATATGAGAACCGCGCAGCCGGCTGCTGACTGCGTTCCTCTGCGTGGCGGCCGCGGGCCCTGGGGAGGGAACAGGGTTTTTTGGGGGGCCGGAGGGGGTTGACCCCTCAGTGATACGGAGCCCAGGGATTTCCCTGGAGAATTCTCCCTGGCTCTCCTGCCTGCAACCTGGGGAGATGGTCTTGTGCATCCCACTGGGGTCTCGCACATCCTGGGGAGAGGGTCTCATGCATCGCCTCGGGGTCTGGCACATCCCATCAGGGTCTCGCACATCCTGGGGAGAGGGTCTCATGCATCCCATCAGGGTCTCACAAATCCCATCAGGGTCTCGTGCATCCCACGAAGAGGGTCTCATACATCCCCTCAGGGTCTCGCGCATCCCATCAGGGTCTGGCACATCCTGGGAAGAGAGCGTTGCGCATCCTGGGGATGCATATCCCATCAGGGTCTTGCACATCCCAGGAAGAGGGTCTCATGCATCCCATCGGGGTCTCGTGCATCCCATTGTGGTTTTGCACATCCTGGGGAGAGGGTCTTGCGCGCATCCCGGGAAGAGGGCCTCGCACATCCCCTCGGGTCCCCACCACCCACCTCCCGACCCTGCGGCAGAGGCGGGAGCGCGCCGGGTCCCCAGACTCACCCCGTGTCCCCCGGGGCTCGGTGATGGGACAGGAGCGTGTGTGTTGGGACAAAGGGCTTGAAAGAGGAAAGCCCTTTAATAGGATGGTTAGGGAGTTAATTAAACATCACTAATGATGTTTTAAATAAACAGCTATGCAATAAGGTAAGCAGGCGTTATGGGATCGCTTAACCTAGATACATGTTTTACATAAAGAGACATTTTTGCCGTGCGCGGTTGCGTATTAAAGTGATATTTTCTTGTTTGCAAATTCGCCTTGAGATGGGTGATGGTGGCTGACGCCGGGGACGTCTCTGCCCTGCCCTTGCTCAGCCATGTGCCGACAGACGGACAGACAGATGCCCGTGGGGACCCGGCACCGCCGAGGGGGCTCTTGCCGGCACAGGGACAGCTTCAGAGCCCCCTGCACCCCCGCCGCCGTCCTCCCCTCCCCGGGACACCGCGGGATGGCCTGGCTGCCATTCTTCGAAACGCCACCTGACCTAGAAAGGGGGGAAAAAAAAGCCTTTTTCAGTGTCTGTGTGGGCTTTGAAGAGGGCTGACCTGAGACGACAGAGCTCAGCGCAGCCGCCTGCTGCTTTCATTCCCCGGCGGCAGCAGCAGCGTCCCCGCGGCGCCGGGACCACCGTGCTGGGCCAGCCGCGTGACGGCACACCGAAACGGCGACCCGAGACACTGCCCGTCCCCAGCCCGGCCAAATCCTCCCCAAAAACTCTTCTGTGGGAAAAAATATAGGAAAATAGGGAGGGACGAAGTGAGATGCTCTTCATTTTAGGACCAAATTGCCAGCTTAAATCACCATGACAGAGTGTACAAGCTAACAGGATGCGAATGGCCCCGAAGCTGCGTATATCAGCCAGAGCGCCCTGCGCGGTTCCAGATACGAGTGGGATTTCAGGGCATGAAATACAGCGTTGGGATCTCATCCCTTTCCCCGCTGTTCATCACAGCCGGAAACCTACTCGCCAGCTTGAATTGTCGCAAGCGTCGCTGCCGGGAGCGCGGAGGAGAAAAGTGGCCACGCGGCGTGGGAGCGCGGACGTGGGGGGCGCGGGGGAGCGGGACGGCATGGGTCGGGGGGTGGATTCCACCCGCATTCGCACCACTTCTTGCGCTCCGGGAAGAAACCCTTGCTGCAGGAATGGCGAGCTCAGCTCTCTGCATTGCAGCCAAAGGGGAGGACGAGCCAAACCGGTGTCCCTGCAGAGCCGGCCGGCCCTGTCCCCCTCCGGCACCCGCTGCCCTGGGCACGGAGCCGGGAGCATCCCCTCCTGCTGCTCGCCCAACCTGCAGCAGGGACCCGGGCACAGCCACCCTAAGGTGAACAGTGCCTCCAGCCGTCCCCGGGGCCGGGGAGGGCTTGGCCGGGTCACCGTCCCCTTCTCAGCGCTGGCAGCTGTGGTCGCCGCATCCCTTCAGGGCCCGGCAGCGCGGGCGAGACCAAAAAATGAGGCTGGAAACAAAACATGAGCGCGCTGATGCCGCAGCGCACAGTTCTGGTAAAAAGTAGGACTAAGCATTATCCGAGTTTAATTATTATAATTATACCGGGGCAAAGTAATTGCTGGAGATATTTTAAGCATCAATCAACATGCTAATTTGAAAAATGAAGCCCTGATTTATCCAGGGCTAGGTAGTAACCATCAACATGCAACAATGCTGCCTGCAGAAGGAGGAGCCCATCGAGAAAGGGTTTTTAAGCTGGTCGTGTCTTCTGATTTGCAAATAGGGATTTGGGGAGGGGGAACAGGGGGTGGGACAAGAAGGGGAAGGTAGAAAGGGGTCCCCTGGCCATGGGGGACCGGTCATCCCGGCATCCCCGTGTCCCACAGGATGTGTGCGAGGAGCCGGGCTCCCGGCGCCAGGCTGGGCTGCAGGAGGAGCATCGGCTTCGGGAAGAGGATGTGGTGACCCCACCTCGGCAATGGCTTTGAGGAAGATTGGCTGGGGCTGGATGATTTAGCGATGCTGAAATCATTTAAGCTTGTTACTGTGGTTTCTATGGCTCTCTGGCTGGATGTTACAAATTGTCTGCATCATTTTCCAGATGGATCATTCTTAAATCATCCAGGATAGGCTTCAGGGCTCAGCACTGAGGCAGTAGAAGGCCCTTCAGTTCAATAAATGCTGGAAATGTGCTGTATTGAGTGCTATTTCTTATTAAAAGTTTAAGTACATCATCCCAGCTGATGGGTCTCACAGCCAAGATCTCCAGGCTTCGCACCCTTTCCAGGTGCCATTAGTTCCCCGCAGGGATGGGGGATGAGGATGGGGGGGATGGGGGACAGGGACAGGGACGGGGCCGCGCGTGGGTGCCCATGGCCGGCAGGAGGGTGGGGGGGACACTGGCAGGTGAGCTCAGATGACCCCTCCTTGGACGGGTACCAGACCCCAGCATGCATCCAGCTCCCGGTGGGTGGCATGACCCAAATGTGTCTGGACTTTGGGCTGAAAAAAACCCTTTTATTTCAATTGGAATGATTTGATTCATTAAAAAGTTCCATTGCAAAATGGAGGGGTTTATTACCGCTGTTACCAGTCGCTGAAGCAGACCATGATCACCACCCATGCCACCACCAGCCCTGCGGTGGGGCGTGTGGTGAGACGGCAGGGCTCGCATCTCAGCATTTGGCCACGGCCATGCATGCCCAATGAAGGACGAGCGCTGAGAGAGCGTTTTATTACTGCCAGGCAATTTGTGCTAATAAGCAGTTTGAAGCAGCAAAGCCTCTCAGCAGAGAGATGAATTATGGCAGCAGGGTGTTGGAAAGGAAGAGCCCCGAGGATGCCGCAGTGGAGGAGATCTGCATGGAAAGCACCAACACAGCCTGCAGCAGGGTTAGTCCATGGTGGGATCAGCCCGTGGTGGGATCAGCCCATGGTTGGGGTCAGTCCATGGTGGGGTCAGTCTGTGATGGGGTCAGCCCATGGTTGGGGTCAGTCCATGGTGGGGTCAGTCTGTGATGGGGTCAGTCCGTGGTTGGGGTCAGTCCATGGTGGGGTCAGTCTGTGATGGGGTCAGCCCATGGTTGGGGTCAGTCTGTGGTGGGATCAGCTCACGGTGGGATCAGCCCGTGGTGGGATCAGCCCATGGTTGGGGTCAGTCCATGGTGGGGTCAGTCTGTGATGGGGTCAGCCCATGGTTGGGGTCAGTCCATGGTGGGGTCAGTCTGTGATGGGGTCAGCCCATGGTTGGGGTCAGTTCGTGGTGGGGTCAGTCTGTGATGGGGTCAGCCCGTGGTTGGGGTCAGTCCATGGTGGGGTCAGTCTGTGATGGGGTCAGCCCATGGTTGGGGTCAGTCTGTGGTGGGATCAGTCTGTGATGGGGTCTGCCCATGATTGGGTCAGTTCGTGGTGGGATCAGCTCATGGTGGGGTCATCCCATGCTTGGAATCAGCCCATGGTTGGGGTCAGCCTGTGGTTCTCCTCCACCTGCCTACCTGGGATGGGGACCACAGCAGCTGGCCACGGCTTGCGCTGGGGACCCGCTCCCCGATGGCACTCATGTCTTCTCCTGAAGACTCAGGAAGCACGTACGGATGCGATTTGCAGGATTCAAATGCCAGGCTGGTGTTAGATCTAATATCGGGTTTTATTGACGCAGATATGACCTGAGCCCTGATACTCCAGGACCTGTTCAGCTCTGCCAGCAATGACATGTCTGTATGTTTTTAATAAACTTACCAGAATGAAATCCTCATTGCTCCTGTAGCTCCTTTCATCCTCCGAGCATGATATTAACTGAAAACTCACATTTATCTTAGTTCCTTGTCAGGCCAAAACGGGGACGGAGTTTCTTCGGGGTTATTATTATCTTTCCCTTGCAGATTTTCAAGCGCGAGTAAGTGACGTGACTGGAGCAGAGGACGGGCGGCAGGAGCTGGTGGCGGGCATCCTGGGAGCCCCCTCCTCGCCTCTGCCGCGGCAGAGGACCAGCGCGGGAGGTGTGTTAGCAAAAGCCACGGTGGGACTGTGGGGCTCAACAAGGCACCGTCCCCGTGCAAAACCCCGTGCAAAGCGGGGGTCAGCAGCAGGCTGGAGCAGGCAGGACGAGGTCCATTCCCCGAGCACACCGGGGCAGCAGTGCCAGGGGAAGCACGTCCACCTCGGCGGGCGAGCGGTGTCCTCTCAGGTGCGGTATTTATTGACCTGTCAAAGGGCTTAGACATGGCTGACCGCGCTTCCCCCTGCAGCGATTGATTTCAGTCGGCTTAGATCAGGGAACAGTTGATTTCTCCACCTGATACTCAGGCTGGCCTTCGGTAGCGTTGGGGTTTAGGAATACATCACCTGGTTTCTCCACCTGGGGAGCATCGCCTGGTGTTTCCAGTGGGCAACACGAACACGTATGAGCCCCACGTATGGCCTTGGGGCTTTGCTTTCCCAGAAAAAGCCATAGTCCAGCAGTTCTCGTTCAGCCTCTGGGTGCCACTGGGGATTTCTGAGTTCTCTGCTAGCCCAGAGCACCGCTCCGTTCCTGGTGGTGACAGGGGGGCCAACCCTCATCCCATTTTTGCCTGAAAAGCGGGATCCCCTCCATGACAGCTCCATGCTGTCCGTGTCCCCTCTCTCCGACCTCGCTGGCTCCGTGATGGGGCAGATCTGGAGCGGTCCATGCCCAGGCTGTGCTGGGAGGGACACAGCCCCCGTGGTCTCCATCAAGCATCCCCCAGATGCGGGGAGTCGGGGCACAGCATCCTGGTCCAGGGCTGTCGGGTGTCCCGATTGCCCGGTGCTCCAGGAGCCAGGCTGCCGTCCTCCCCCAGGCGCGCGTTTCCCATTACCAGCACATCTTTCTCTACTTCTCTGTGTTTAAAAGGCTGGCCAGCACTTTGCCCTCCGTCTATAAAAAGCACAGCTTGACATTTGTCTTTCCCTATCTATTTCTCATTCGTGTTTTCCTTCTCCTTGCTGCAGACTCCGCGCTGACATCCAGACCAGCAGCTTTACGCAGAGCCGTGGATGGCAGCCAGCGCCATTTATAAAATGGTTCTGTGAAGCCATGAGAAGAGCAATATCCATGTAACAGTCCATAAACCTGTACATGGAAGCAATTAGCCATGATCACAGTCCCCGGTACAGAAAAACCCCACATTCACCAATTTGCTTTCAATCAGCCCAGAGAGCTGCCCAGCTGGGAACCATCCCACAGCCGGCGGCATCCAGCGCTGCTGCTGCTGCTGCTTTGGGCTGCTCTGTTTGCACAGGTATTCCCTCAGGGGTTTGGAAGGCTGAAGCTCTCAAAATGTGGCCCTCCTGGGCAGGGAAATGGGGACGCTGGGGCTTTTCTGCGGCCGTACGTCACACGTCACCCGGGCAGGAGCGGGCTCAGAGGCACAGCCCTTATCCCACCAACGTCTTTGCACATCAGGGGGAGCGTGTGGCTGAAAAATATGAGCCAGGGCTAATATTTAAAATGCAAATAAAACCTTTTTCCTGAGGGTTGGCGGGTTTTAGTGCTGTCTGGCTGCAAATGATTGACTTGGGCAGAGCAGCGACGGCCTGTACTGAGCTATTTGTCCCCCCCCCCCAGGGTCTGCTCCGCCCCGGGAGCGGCTCGGCGGGGTGCGGGGGAAGAGGCAGCCAAGAGCCCCCCAAAAATTCTCTCCTGAGCCCAAGTCCCTGCTCGGTGCTGGGAACAGCCCGCGGGGCCCTTGTGCCAAGGAGACTGGGAGCGGGAGCGAGCCGTTGGGAGCAGACCCCGTGCGGGGACACGGCACGCTGGCAGGGACAAAGCCTGGTGACAGCTGAGTGACACCAAGCCACGGCTGCCGGAGCCCAGGAGCATCCTCCCTCCAGGGGCTGGGAAGAGCCAGCCAAAAGCGCTCAGCACAAGGAAGGAGCGCACACAGTGGCGGCACAAAGGGCCCAGAAGATGCCGCGCTCTCTGGAGACCGTCCGAGCGCGGTTCTGACCCTCTGAATTGATTTGGAACGGTTTTCTGGCCAAGCACAGCCCTGGAGTCATGCTGGGGCTGCACAAGCGGAGTGTCAGCTTGAGCTGGGGTTTGAGGCCTGCAAAGAAAGAAAAGAAAAAGTGAAGGTTCACAAAAGCTGCATGAAATTCCTTCCCAGGGTCCAGCTGAGGCTCCCCGCGAGGGAGACGAGCAGAAGGAACGTGGCGTCCCCGGCAGCGGCAGGGCCGGCGTCGCGATTCCCAGGGGGCGAGGAAATAGAGGCCGTGTTTTCAAGGAGAAAAAGATGAGAAAAGGGAAAGGAGTTGGAGGAAGAAAGGAGGCGCGGCATCGGTAGGCTGCGGCAGGAGCGGTACCAAATGGGCGCTTCCCAACTTAAGCAAAGTTCGGAGCAGCTATTAAGGCAGGAGATCAGTGAAGGGGGAAATTGAAATGTTAGGGGCTGGAACGGAAAATTAGGCACAGATAATGGCACAGCAGCACTGGGGCTTAAAGCACCCTCCAACAATGGGTTGTGAAGAGCTGTAAAACGCTCCCACACGAGATCGCCTCTCTGGGCGGGCACCCGCTGAGCAAAACCCCCAGAGCAGCGGCGTGACGGGCACGGCTGCCCCCAGCGCTGGCGATCAGTGCGGTGGGGAGCAGGATAAAGCCCGGGCATGAAGAAGGGGCCGGAGATGCTCGAGTGACGCAGCAGCGGTGAGACCGAGGGAGCCGATTTCCACAGCCCTTTCCAAAAAGCAGCAGGGGGTGGTTTGGCCGCCCGAGGCTCTCAGGACTTGTCCCCTCTTGCCCTGGCTCTGCCGGAGGAGATGGGGATGGTGGGCACCCACGGCCGGGCACCGTGCTCAGCAGCGACTGGAGGGTGGGGTGAGAAGGTGCTTTGAAATTAGTCAGAGTCAAATGCCCTTTGATCGAAAGAGGATTTGGAGCGGAGCCAGGCGCATTCGTCCCCCGGCACGTTCCCTGCCAATAGCTGTTTGCATGGCCAGCATCCCCAGTCTCCCCCCAGTGCTTGTCCCACAGGGCTTGCTCTGGTGGCAGCGGGTCCCGGCACCAGCGCACAGCCCTGGCCCGGCGAGCCCATCGCACCCCAGGGCTCGGCCAGCATTTGCAAGCCTGTGGCTACTTGGGGTGGGGGCTCCCTGTGGTTCCGTGGTCTCTGTGTCCGTACCCCTGAGCCAGCTGGAAAGCGGAGTCACAGGATCACGGAATTGTTGAGGTTGGAAGGGACCTCTGTAGGCCATCTGGTCCAACCCCATCAATCCCTCCTGCAGCCTAACGGGGTTACACCCTCGGTCACCCTCGCACACCACACAAGCGCGCATGGAGTGCGAGTGTTGGCACAGAACGCTGCTGCAGACCCTTCCCCTGCTCCTGCGGGCAGCCAAGGGAAACGGTGACTGTAACACACGGAAGGTGCCAGAGGCCGAGTTCGGCAGGTGGGAGCTGGACGGAGCAACCACGGGCAGTGGGGTGGACACGGCGGCGGGGCTGGACGGCGAGCCCATCCGTCACACGTGCTGGCGAGAAGGACTTTGCCACGGCTACTAGGGTTTGAAACGCCATTCGCTCCATGGGAGTGAGAAAATCCCTGCGAAGAAAACCGTCTGCGGCAGCCGCACACGGGCACAACCGCACACGGGCACAACCGCACATGGGCACAGCCGGAGCAGGGCTCGTGGCAGCCGGGCTCTTGGCAGCCCGTGTCCGCAGGCTGCCTCGCAGGGGCGGGGGGCCACCAGCGCCCAGGACACAACCAGCTCAGAAGGAGAAGCCTCTGGTGGCAGCCCGCGGTGCCGGGGCTGGGCAGAGCCAGTGCCCATGATGGGGCTGGGGGCTGAGCCAGCCCCCATCACAGTGGGACAGGCAGGCAGCTGTCTGTGGGGTGGGGGCCTCCCGGCTTAACTGGGCTGGGGGAGAGGTTATTTAAGAGGCAGGTGAGGAGCCAGAGCTGCCTGGAGCTCGTTCCCTGCTTGCCTTCCCTGGGAGCTTGCTGTCAGCTCATCCCGGCGGGTACGTGGGGACCGAGGGGGGGAATTGCCCTTTTCCAAAGGCTGGCAGCACCCGCTCTCCCCTCCAGCTCGCAGGGATAAGCCTGGTTTAGGGAGATGTGCTAATCTGGCAGTTGCTATGAGACCCGCTCGATGGTTCTGATGCAGCGTGGAGGCAGGTGAGTCATTAAGAGGAATGTTGCGTTTTCTGGCACCCTTTGAGGAGCTGCAGAAGTTTCCCGGCGGTCGGTGGGATGCCGACGCCGAGGGTCCCGGCTGCGCCCCTGCAGCAAGGGCACGCACCGCTCGGGGGGGGCAGGAACTTCTCCCCGCCGTGGTCTCTCTTTGCTTTGTGGCTTTGCAGCCTGTCCATCTCCAGCAGCTCCTCGCTACTCAGAGGAGAACGTTTCCCAGGGTTAATTCTGAGGAAGTGAAAGCTTAATATGCGCTTGGCTCTAATTGCGGCTCGGGCTGTGCCAGCAGAGCCTGGGCTGCAGCCCGGCGGCTCCTGCTCTCCGTCGGTCCCACTCTCCATCCATCCTCTTCCAGCCTGGCACCATGGGGAGCCGGCGTGGCCACGTGGCACAGTGCAGGGACACCGGGGTGAGGGGACACTGCGTCCCCCAGCAGCAGGAGCTGGGGCAGGGTGGGGGTCCCTTCCCCGGTGCTGGCGGTGGGCAGGAGGGGAGGGCAGAGCACGGCTCCTTCCTCGCCGCTCTGACCCCATCGGGGATCGTCACAAGGGGCTCTCAGGCTGCGGCACTCGCTCCGTGTGCGGAAAAGTGCATAACCGGGGGGAAGGAACCAGCGCGGCAGAAATTTTTAATTATGTAGTTGACACTAATATTCTCAGTTTGAGCTCATGCAACGTTGGTTAGTTACCTCAGTTAATTAGAAATTTTACAGATGGATAAAAAGTTTATAAAGCACTGGAAAGGGCAGGGCATTCGCGGTCGCGGCGGTCTCCCTCCCTCCGCTTGTTCAGGGGGAGCGAACTGCTTCGGAGGAGCCGTGCCCGCCGCCAAGCCCCGCGTCCCGCTGCCCCCGGGAGGGTTTTGCTGGTGGATGCGGTCCCCGCCGCGTGTGGGTTTGGGGCTCCTCCGTGAGCTGCTGGACAAGCCCCGCCAGGCTCGGGCATCCCCTCGCGGGGACGTTAAATGAAGCATAATCTAGTGGTAATTCGCAGTCACGTTAAACGTGATGGATGGGCCCCAGAGGTGGGGACGGGGCAGCAGCTTGGCAGCTGTGATTTAAGAGCGGTCCAAGGCCAGCGGACGGTCGATGTGGAGGGCTCGTTGTGCAGGTCCCCCGGCCCTTATCGACACACCCCGAAGCGCTAATTCCGGTTTTGTTAATGAGGTGGTTTGGTTTTTTTTCCTTCCATCCTGGCATCCCTTTATTGAAGTCTGATGGAGCAGAGGTTCAGGGAGGACATTAACACTCACCTTGACATTATCGGCCTGTTGGAGGAAGGGCCGTTTGCTCCCTTGCTGCCCGGGCAGCGCATCGCGGCGAGTGCCGGCCCCTGGGGATGCCGAGCCGGCGGCGGGTGCCGCTCTGCCGGGGGGGGTTCTGCGGCAGTGACGCATCAGCTCATGGCATTCCGGTCCTCAGGGGAAGAGGGATTCGAGGAGGGAAACATTAAAATAATACCTATTGTAAAGGAGTGTAACGGCACGGGCTGTTATTTACATTTGAGGTAATAGCTTGGCGCTGCGCGAGAGGTGTCTCAGGGCTGCGCACGAGGAATAAAAGTGATGGATGCCCGCACTTTGCTGTGGATGAGGCTCGTGCTGGAGGCGGCTGCTGCGGTCCATGCCCAGCGCCACGGGGCTGCTGCTCGCTGGGGATGGAGCCCGGGGCAAACACCCCCCATCCGCCGCCGGGCTTTCGGCCCCGTTCGAGCCCGGAGCTGCCTGGGCTGCATGATTTTCCGATTTGGTGCCATTAATATACAGAAATAGTTACCACAGATGAAGGTTTTAAAATGGCTGGTGGTTCCTGCAGACGCTAAAGCCTCTCGTGAAGCTTACAGCCTTGCAAAGGGGATAAAAGTGTTTCTTCTTTCAAAAAGTGCTTGAAATCTGTTTTATTTATGTAATCTGACAAGTTGTTATGCACAGTCCGTATCTGACTTCATGATTTATGGGAAAGATCCTCAAATCTATATTTAAAATTACTATTAAACAGAATTTTTTGCCTCTTCAGCTGAGATAGAAGCACCATTAACAGTTGTTGCCCTAGAGCTCAAGTACTTCATTAGTTTAGGAAAATTAATTTTTTTCCATTCAATCTTCCTAGGATTCTGATGCTGTATTTGCTTGTAAACTTTCAAGAATAAAGGAAAAGCCTTCCGCTAGTTGTGATCTTTGGTTTCCTCCTGTCTCTAAGGCCTCGGGTACCTGCAACCTGTGGCTGCATCGTTTGGCTCTGGGTTGAGCACCAGGAAACCCGGCTGCCGTCGAGGGAGAATCAGAC
>VWZL01000633.1:174466-198404 GCA_013396915.1 Stercorarius parasiticus
CCAAATTGAAGCGGGGGCGGGGGAGGGTCAGATAAGAGGCGGTAGCTGTTTGAGATGAGCTGGTTGCCCAAATGTTGCCTTCGTACTCAGGAATGCACGTTAGCAAAGCCTTCGAAACCCAGCCTGAGCCTTCGAAACCCAGCCTGCCTCTTCTGCCCTTTACCGTCTCTCCCTGTAAGCAGGAAAAAGGAGGCAGCTTCCAACCCGCTGCACAGCGTGGGGCGAGGAGCAGCGGAGCGGGGCGAGGAGCAGCGGAGCGGGGTGTCCTCCCCTCGGGGAGCGGGGCCGAGGGGCAGAGGCGCCACACGCCTGGGGCTGCGACGTCCCCGCTCCGCGCTGCGGTGAGAGCTCATGCAGAGACGCTCCGCAGAGAGTCAGGAGGTCAGTTCTGGTACCCAAAATGTCCTGCCCTCGGGGAGCGGGGCCGAGGGGCAGAGGCGCCACACGCCTGGGGCTGCGACGTCCCCGCTCCGCGCTGCGGTGAGAGCTCATGCAGAGACGCTCCGCAGAGAGTCAGGAGGTCAGTTCTGGTACCCAAAACTGGTGGTCCACGAGGAAAGACGGCAGCATGATGGTGATGCGGTGAGGTTCCTGCCTCCAGGCCGGGCTTAAATATCAATCTCTTCTACACACAGTTCAAATGAAACTCATTCTGTCCGAGCTGGGGAGCCGACAGAGGAGGTGGATGGGACCTTGTCACCACAGGGCACCAGCCAGCCCCTCGCCAGCAGTGGGTCACGGCGTTTGCCTGGTACCCGGGTGGTAGGAGATGCTCCAGGAGCACCTTGGAATTTCACGGTGCTTCTCTTCTCCATCCATCTGCTGCTCGAATCCTGCAGAGAGGTGGCTTTTCAAGTGAAGATTAGTCTGAATTAATTTGCCTTTCTCTTCCTGAGCCCAGAGAAAATGCCAAAGACTCTTCTCATGTGTGCAGCTGCTCCTGGCAGGTTCGAGGTCTCGTTAGAAGACACGTCGCTGTTCTCACGCTCCGCCAGCTCCCTAACAAAAGAGCTGATAGCGATCGTGCATTTATACATAAGTGTATTATTCCTAGCCTGGAATATTAATTTATATTGCGTTCTATCACATTTTCTTACATCTTTCTAGTTTAACTTTTCTCTTCTCCTATTTGGATGTTTTGATTCAAAAGTTGATGGAGACAGGGTGTAGATCTCCTTCCTGTGCTTCCGTCTCTCCCGAGGATGCCTCCGGTGCTTTATTTGGAATCACGTAAGGATTGCGGAGGTGAGGACCTCCGAAACGGAGCTGAGCAGGGCTGCAATGGTTGTTTCTGTGAGAGCCGACATGTGCAGCAGGATTTGTGGAGATACTCAGTGCTTTATGGACAGCAGAGAAAATTTCTCTTTAATAGAGCCTTAAATATTCACTTGCAATATTTACATAAGCATTGTAACAGCTGCAAAGGAGTCATTAAGGACTACTTAGAGAGATAATCCGGATTTTAAAATTCCTTTAATGTGCATTTCCAGAGAGATTACAGCCACATCTATCTGGTCAATAAAACGCACGTGTCCCTGGGCAGGGTGTGCGGGTAGACCAGGAAGGCAACCGACAATAACTGGGGAAAACGCGTCGGGATTAAGCCGTGTTTGTTTCTGGCTTCCCTTGGCTTAGTGTGCAGCCTCATGCCGTTTCGAAGGAATATCATGTGCGCTAATTGGGTGCCGCGCCTGAGAAATCAAATGCACAACTGATAAAATCAATCAGTGTCCCCGATAAGAGGTTTTCCTCGTGCATTCCAGCCCGCTGGAGTTATTTGTGCAGGCAAAGAAATGGAGGGTTTCCCCTAACTGATGCCACGAGGCACTTCCAACATGTTACACTTGTATTACATGAGCTGGCGCTGCTGGTGTGGTGAGTTATTGATCGTCAGGTGTTTCTGGGGCCGTTTCGTTGCGGTTTATTCAGTTTCCGGTTTTACAACCTTTCTCAGCGTCTCCAGGCAAGGACGGGTTTTGCCTGTTTCCTATCGCAGCACCGAATCCTGCCAAAGCGCCGTGCTCAGCACCTCGCCCGGGCTGCGGCACCTGCTGTTTCCTCTCCACTCTGTGTATAAAGTTTAATCTCCTTTCAGAGCCTTGCTTGTGCGCGCTGGCTTTCCCCACGGCCGCTCCGTGAAGAGCCTGGTGCCCATCTGAGAGGTGGTGGAGACCAAATTGCCAAACACCTTCTCCCAAATTTGGCAATAGCAGGGTATTTGATGCAAGTTAAGCGAAATAAAAAGACTGGAAGATCCTGACTCCTTCCCCTCCTTCAACATTTCGGTTGGCCGTGTGTGGAAAGACACTAATTCGAGCTGGCAGCAATTCATGTTCACTTTTCAGGACAACAAGGCATCAGAGAATAGGCAGGAGCGGAGCGCGGCCGGAGGGTAGCTGAGAGGCAGGGGAAGGGATGCGCGGGGAGCCGCTCACAATGGAGTAAAATGGAAAAAAAAAAAAAAAAGGAAAAATCAGGCTGCCAGTCTCTGTCTAACAGCTCCTGGGCTCGGAAATGCTTTCATGGAGGTTTCTGTGAGGTTTTGCTCTTCGTTTTCCTGGAGGGGCGGCAGAGCCGGGGGATGAGGGGCAGGAGTCGGGGGGCGGATGTCGTCAGCCCCTTCGGCGTGCAGGTGGCCGAGCAGAGTGGAGGGCACAGGCTGCTCGCAGACCCCACGTGCAATCCGCTGGCAGAGCTGGTGGCAGCAGCATGGGCCTTTTCTCTCCTTCCCTTAAGCTTACAAAATGGGAAAATTTCACTTGGAATCGTGAAGAGAGAAGAAATATGGATCGTGTTGCTTTACGAGTTTCCTGCACGGAACAGCACCTTAAATTAAGCTTTGTAAAGCATCGCTGAACGTAACGGGAGAACAATTCTGGGTTGAACTGAATGCATAATCGCCTTTCCTTCCCCTTTCTGCCCTTCCCAGTCCTGGTAAAGCCCAGACCCTTCCCTGCTCCTGCCGAGGTCGGTGGCCCGCTCCGCACCGCTGTGTCCCGGCAGAGCGGGCTAGTGGCCCAGGAATGGCTATTTCGGGGGGTCGCTCTGCAGGTCGGGGCACCGGTGGTGTGTCCTGGTGCTGAGCCGCGATGAGACGCGGGTTTCCCGGCTGCAGAGCCTTCCCTCCGCCCACGGATGGGGATGGGGAGCAGCCCTCGGCGTGGGTTTGGGTGCAGCAGGTTGGGAGCCATGTCGGAGACACCAGTGCTTGTCGGTTTAACGCGCTGTCATCCTTTCAGCCCACACACGGCGCGTTGTGCAAGCGCCGTGCTCACGCACCCGCCGTCCGTGGGAACTCCTGGCTCTGGGTGCCTGCCAGAGCAATGGCAATCCCAATTTCTCTAATCCCTCGACTCCGGAATCTCATCCGCACGACAGATGAGCTGGGGTGCTGTAGGCTTTCCCGGATGCCAGCTTCGCGGTCCCTCGAGCGAGCCAGGACTTGCCGGGGGAGGTGGCGATGCACCAGCCTTGCTATTCCCGCGGCGCCAGCACCTTTCTTGTCAATTATTCATGGGTCGCAGCAAAGCCTGGCTTTGCCTTTCCATCAAAACCCTCATCCTGCAGGACTCGTACTTCTCCTGGTTATAAATATTTGATTGTGGCTGGGATTTCAGTACGCTATGAGCTGAGGCGACACAGTTGGTAGTCGACCCCCTGTTCCCGTGCGATGCTCCCCGCCAGGCTGGGTTGAGGCAGTCGGGGCCAGCGCTCGGCCCCAGCCGCTCACCTGAAATGATTCCTTGGCATTTTACACAGCGGCTTAGACCCAAATCTGCCCGGTGAGAGCGATTCCAATAACACTGCCCTGCCTCTGAGCCCGCAGAAGTCGACGGCAATAAAGCCGCTCAGCGCCGGAGTGGATTTGAAGGGGGTTCGCTGAGCAGCCCCGGTTCGCTGAGCCGGCACCGTTTTGTTTGAAACCTCTCCAGCCCGGTGAACCCCTCCTGCCTCCCGGGCGTGGGTCTGGGCCTGGCACGCTGCCCTGCGGCGAGGGACTCGCTTTGGAACGAGCCCAGATTCAGAAAAATATGTGGTTTCCTCCCCGGACAAGCCTGCTTTTCTTTCTGTGTCAGTCCGTGCCCCAGCACGCTCCGGGTCCCAGCGGCACTGCCCCAGCGCGGCTCCTCGGCCACGCTCTGGCCTCCGGAGGGAAGGTTCTGGCTGGCAAGTTGCTCCCTGGAGCTGCTCCTGCTGATGGAGGCAGAAACCGCTGGGGTTCCTCGGGGTGGTGCCTCAGAGCTGCTGTGTGGGGCTGGGGAGGAGGATGCTGAGCATCATCAGGGCTGATGCTGGGAGGGCTGGAGCCCCTCTGCTGTGAGGACGGGCTGAGAGAGTTGGGGGGGTTCAGCCTGGAGAAGAGAAAGCTCCGCGGAGGCCTTCCAGTCCCTAAAGGGGCTCCAGGAAAGCTGGGGAGGGACTCTGGAGCAGGGAGGGGAGCCATGGGACGAGGGGGAATGGCTTTCAACTGGAAGAGGGGAGGTTTATATGAGTTATTGGGAGGAAATTGTTTGCTGTGAGGGCGGTGAGCCCCTGGCCCAGGTTGCCCAGAGAAGCTGTGGCTGCCCCATCCCTGGAGGGGTTCAAGGCCAGGTTGGACGGGGCTTGGAACAGCCTGGGCTGGTGGGAGGTGTCCCTGCCCAGGGCAGGGGGTGGCACTGGGTGGGCTTTAATGTCCCTTCCAACACAAACCATTCCGTGATTCTATGATCCTGACCCACAGGCGGACATTGGGGTCCAGCTCCGGTCATGGGGTCCGGGAGCAGGTCAGTTGTCACCTCCTCTGCTGGACCGTGTCCGCTGCTCCGAGACCCTTGCCGCAGGTAGAGGTGAGGCCAGCGGGGACCCGGGAGCTTTGCCATGGCCCGCTGCAGAGACCTGCTCGTTTTCAGAGCCTGACTTTCGAGCCCCTGAATCTGCTTCCCTCCAAGCCTAATTCTCATCCCTGGCGAAAGCAAACAGCACTCCATAGAAACCGCGTTTTTCCTGGGCTATCAAATATTGTTTTGCCTCTACTCCTGGAGGAGACAAATGAAAAATTTCAAAGTAAACACTTGGGAATAGGTGTAGGGGAGAGGAAGCGGGACCCTCAGGATATTCTCCCTCTCCGCCAAGACTATACACGCTCCTTTTAATTTCAAGCGGTATTTATAGCTCCTTCCTTCCTTTCCAATTATCGCCATGAGAAGGCGGTGGAAAGGAGGAGGGAACCGGCTCTGAAGTCCATGGACGGGAGCTGGCTCTGCCTGGGGTTTTCTCCCTGCCCACCACGGTCCCACCGGCACATGCCGGAGGCTGGACCCGATGCTGGAGGCTGGAGCCGGTGCCGGGGAAGGCATCGCTACCTTCTGCCCTGCAAGCGAGAGCAGCCAGTGGAGGGGGGCTGGGAACAAAAGCCAGAAAACAAGCTGCAATTTCAACCTGTAATTTTATTTGCTATGTAATAGCTGCAGCAATAATTGTATTTGTGGAGCTGAAAAGTGAAAGGAGATAAAAGGTTTAATTTGAATCAATATTAATTTTATGCAATTTAACTTTTTATCACAGCAAATACAATTATCGTACTTGGGATCCATCAAGAAAGGAAAGAAAAAGTCCTTTTAGCTCAGCAAATGCGTAGCTAACTAGGCAGGGCGTTTGCAGGCTGAGAGAATTGTTTATTACTTCAGTTTTGATGGGCGGCTGTTGCAGAGGAACGGGTCCCCGCGGGCGCGGGCAGGCGGGGATGCGGGAAGCAGGGCTCGGAGAAGCACCTGAGTGCTTCACTGCTCCTCTTCCCTGGCGTTTTAGCCCACCATAACAAGGGAGATGTCTGAAAATAAGGAATTAGACCTCTAGCGTTTGCTAAGAAGCAAGAATCCATGCCCCTTGTTGTCTTTCTGAATAGACGTCCAGGCAACGAGTAATGAAACCGCTGCGGGCTGAGCAGCAGCCGTGTTTGCATCTCTGATCCTCCTCGCCAGGACTCCGGCAGGGGGACCCGAAGCTTTTGCCCCGGGGCTACGCCGGTCCGGGACACCCATCACACACCTCACCGCAGCAGCCTGCTGTGTATCCCGTATCCGCGCTCGGCATTCACAGCTGAGCCGCATTCGCAATGGGGAGCATGGAGCAATGTCGCCGAGCGGGGCCCGTCCTGCCCCTCTCCCGCCCGTGGGGTCTGTCAGAGCAGGGCTGGGGGTCTGGCGCGGGGCTGGGGGATGTGACCCACCGGCTTCGTCGCTCTGGAGCCGCGCTGGGTGCGGGTGCGAGCGGGCAGGGCTGCGGGCAGGGGCAGGCAGGAGGTGTCGAATGCGTTTCTGGTTACACCCAAATGAACAACGTTTGCGAGTCGTGTAACTGGAACCGAAGGAAACGCTGTGCCTCTGCTGCAAGCATTCATGTCTTGCCATCACCTTTTAAAAATATCGAAAGGCTGCTTCGGACAAAAATGATCTCTTTCCTTTACAAGCCAAAGCTGCGTGCTGCCTTTTTTTTTTTTTTTTTTTTTTTTTTTTTTTTTTTTTTTTTTAAAGACATGGGAAGGTCACCAAAACTGGCCCACGCTTGGCTGCAGCAATGCCCCAGCGCAGTGCTGGTCCCAGCATCAGTCCTCTGCTGGGATGCAGGGGATGGGCAATGCGTCCTTGGCATATCCTTGGGGACCAGCCATCTCAATTTGCCGCGGGAGCCCATCTCGTAGCCGCCCTCCCGCTCCTCCCTGCCCCTGTCCTGGGGGAACCCGGGTTTACAAACCCGCAGTGTCGGCTGCGCTGTGAAGTGTCGGTGTCCTTACACACCGTCAGTGTAAACTGTTTTAAAGCGAGTCCTCGCAGGGGCCTGTTTTATCTCTTTCTAAAGTGTCTCTCCTCAAACCGCGCACCAGGCGAGGGGCTGCGTCACTAATGCGCAGGCATTAATTGGGAAATGCTGGTGCCGCCTCGTATACACCAAGGACAGCTTCTTGAACAATCATCACTGCAAAGTATTAAACACAGCATTTATCTTTCTGAAAATTGGTACAGGCTTTGAACATTGATTTTTACCTTAGGGCTAACGTGTTACTTTGGGGAAATGGCTGTAGTATAAAGGATGTTTTGATCTGTTTTGCTTTAACCTTCTTAAATACATCTCAAGCACAAGTGCTGACTGCTCGTTCATTACCCGGTTTTGATCGCCCGCAACATTTGGAGGGGGAGAGGGGGGAGATCAGAAGGACGGAGCGGTTGTTGCTGCCGACAGCAGCCCGTGCCCACCGGCTGCGGCACAGCGTGTCTCCGCTCGCGCCAGGGCCGTGCCACAGGGACCGGCACCGGGCAGATGCTGAGCCGGTGGCTGGCAGGACCAGCTGGGGCACAGAGTGGCGAGTCCCCTGGGCACGGCTCTTCCTGCTGACTCGGGGCTCATCTCCATCAGTTCAGGTGGCCAGAAGCTTGGGGCATCGCTCGGCTCCCTCAACACCCCCTGCAAAAAGAGATGCGCCGGCAGGGCCCCGGGGATGCTCGCTGTTTCAGGTGAGACGGGTACCAGCACCGGCGTGTCCTCCAGCGCACCTGAGACATCGCTGGTGCCCTGCCCGCATCCCAAAGCCTCCTCAGTGCAGAGCCCAGGGATGGGGGAAGTCCGAAGTCCACAAAATTGGGAGAAAAATCCCCCTTTGGGCTTTGCAGAGCTCTCGGCCAAGCCCTCGCGGGTGGCCAGAAAGGGCACTTCTTGACTTGCTGAGACAGAGATGCTCGGGCTCTGACGTAGCTGAGGATTTTTGGCAGCCGTAGTGGGACAGCCAGAATAACTCCTCCTTTTTCCACAGGCCTGGGGGAGGTCTGTCTCTGTTACTTCTTTCTGATTACCAAAGAAAAATCCACCAGAGACATATGTCCGAATTTTAAGGTAATTTTTTTCCCTTTTATATGGTAATGTATTAGCTGAGCAGAAGCAATCCTCACTAAGTGCCTTAGGACAGAAGGGCTGTTTTTCGGGAATTGGCTGTGAGATACTATCTTTCACTTAAAGTGCAATAAATAAATATACTTTTCTCTTCAAAAAACATAGGGAAGCGATGCCATGAATCTTCCAGAAAGTTAGAAGACCTTTGAAGGATTCAGTCTTAGACATAATCAGTCATGTTATCCATTTAAAAAGCAAGCAAACTGGGAAACCAAACTGCAAACCTCTCTCTAATGTGCGAAAGTTTTGGAGAGTTTCACTTTTCACGGTGACGGATGGCTGAGCGGGCCCAGCCTCTTGCTGAGATCTGCATAAAGATTGCATTATGGTGAAATTTATGGTTTCGAAAGATGTCTTTCACACGCTCTACTAAATTCCTCGTGTTTGGCACCACCTCCTTATCAGTGCCGGGCAGGTATTGTATAACACCGAGGCTCCGCGATGGGAACAGAGGAGATGTCTGCAACGATGTCTGGCAACACCCCCTCTCGCAACGCAAGGTACCTCCAGGTTGAAAGCGAGAGGGTTGCCCAATTTAAACAACATGTCTTTACACCGCGATGCTGCTCTGTGAAGAGCCCGGGGTACAAACCATTAATGGTTTAAATTGCGTTCAATCTCCAGAGTGGTGCCGGCTGCTCAACAGCCTTGGGAAGAGCAGCACGACCTGGTGTCGCTCATCCCAGCACTGGATTCGAGGCCCCACCTCAAATACTGTGTCTGGTTTTGTGCCCCTCACTACAGGAGGGACATCAAGGGTCTGGAGCGTGTCCAGAGAAGGGCAAGGGAGCTGGTGAGGGGTCTGGAGCACAAGTTCTGAGAAATCTGGGGGTGTTTAGTCTGGAGAAAAGGAGGCTGAGGGGAGACCTCCTTGCTCTTTACAGCTCCCTGAAAGGAGGGGGTAGCCAGGGGGGGTCGGTCTCTTCTCCCAAGGAACAGGCCATGGGACAAGAGGAAACGGCCTCAAGTTGCGCCAGGGGAGGTTTAGGATGGATATTGGGGAAAATTCCTTCCCCAAAAGGGTTGTCAAGCATTGGAAGAGGCTGCCCAGGGCAGTGGTGGAGTCGCCATCCCTGGAGGGATTTAACAGCCGGGCAGACGTGGTGCTGAGGGACGTGGGGTGGTGGTGGGCTTGGCAGTGTTGGGTTGATGGTTGGACTCCATGACCTTAAGGGTCCCTTCCAACCCAGACAGTTCTATGATTCTAATAGCTCTGAAAGCTGCAGGCTCCAGCTGGAGACGATTTTCACGGATGCCATTTCCCCAGCAGGAGGTCACGACATTTTTATCAGGAGCAGAAGCAGCTCAGCCCCCAGCCAGTCGGCGAGTGCTCCTTCCCTCCCTCCATCCCTCCCAGGGGAGCCTGGCGAAGGCGCTCACCCCCCAGCACAGCGATGGCTCAATGACCGTATTCATCAGCCAACACAAAACAAGGGAACAGAACCAGCCGGGATTTTTTCAGGATAAAGCAAGCGGGTATAAAAGACCATTTGGAAACAAAACTTATTTGGGATTCATTGTTCCCTCGGAGCAAATCGCACTTTTAAGGCAGAAAAGCCTTTTGACTAAGTGCAAAAGCATGTACTTTGTTCTCCTGGAAAGAAAAATGTGTGATTCGCATCGCTTTTAGTGCAAAAACCTCCCAAACCTATATAGGAAGGCTGCGGCAGCTGTTCTGCTTGCCGAGGCCCCTTGTCTCACCCAGGGATGCTGTGTAGGATGGCGAGTGCAGCAGCTGCCCCAAAATTCCCAAAAATGCTACTGGGGGCGACCAAGCAACCCCGCCCAGCATCTCAGCACCCTTCCCAGGACCAGGGATCAAATGAAGCACTTCCCTTCATCTCCCGCGTTTCTCCTCGGTTCAATCCTGAATGAGAGCGCGTGTCTGCATTCCCGCCACGCCGTTTTCACTTCAAACGCGGCAGAGGGCAGGAATTCCAGAAGCAAACAGCCTGGCGTCTCCTTCCCAGGAAACCTCCCCAAAAGGAGGCCAAGCGGCAGAGCATTTTCAATGTCTCCGTGAGCTTCCCACCACGTGTGCGGTCTGTCCTCCATCGCCGTGTCCGAGCTTTTCAGTGTCCGTGGGGAGGGCACTGATCGTGCCCAGGCCGGTGTGAGCTATTCCTGGGTTTTAAGAAGGAAAGGGGGGAAAAAAGGAAAAGAAAAGGTGGTTGAAGGATTTAAGCAGAGGCCTGTCGGTGATGGAGGGAGCTGCCCCGGTGGGGTGGCTTTGGCTGGGATGTCCTCGGGGTGGTGCATCTGGGTTACAATGACGCTGGTAATCCAAAATAACAATGAACTACAACACGTTGTGTCAACAGCTATTGCTTTCTACGGCGTTTGCTGTACTAAGGCAGCAGAGTGCACAAAAACGCTGAAAGTTAAGTGGCATAAGGTGAAACGGCCCGTTTCCCGGAGCTGGTATTTCCCAGCAAGTTTCCCTGATTTCGGTAATGTAAAAGCACTTCAGTATATTTGTGACATTTTCACATCAAAACATAATTATGTTTCACTATTCAAATATTTAGAAGAAAGTTCTTAACCAATCCCTGCTACATTAATTATTCCTATTAATTATGTATACATTTATAAATAGCAATATAATTAATATTTAACAGTATTTTTATTAGAGAATTTCAAAAGTGTGTTAAAAATCTGCATATCTGAAGCACTACCTTTTAAGTCGAAGGACAGTTTTCTTCTTCATCTTCTTCCTCGCTGTCTTATCAGCTTAAACGCTGTCCACACTTCTCCCCGGGGATGATATTTTTAGTTTTGGGGGGTGGGTTTTTTGTGGTTTTTTTTTTTTTTTTTAATAATCCTCGTTTGTAGTAGGATGTGTAAATTGGGTGCCGCTAATTAGAGCTGATCCCGTGCCCACGTTATTCCCAGGTGGGAAGCCGGGTGAGGGCTGAGCCTCTGCCCCGGGGGATCGCTGCACCTGGGGCTATTGCAAGGTAATTAATCACCATGAAGCTGATTGATTTCCTCCCAGGAGGGCTCGGAGCAGCTCGGTGATGCTCTGACGACCAGCTGGAGACGGTGGGCTCGTGGGGGAGCAGCAGCTTCGGTGGATGTGGCCGGGTTGGGTGGCCACGGGGCTGAGGTGCGCTTTGGTCCCGAGCAATGCTGGCCCGGGGGGGCTGCTGGTGAGTCCTGCACGTCCCGCTCCTCTCTCAGGGCGCGAGGAGGACCCTTCGCACCGGGACTGAGCCCTCGGGACCCCCCAGCAGCTCCTCTGTGGGCTGTGCCATTCAAAGTCCAGTGTGGAAAACAGGGGTGATGTGAGGAGGGGGGGTCTCAGTCCCACCACAACCAGCGAGCAAGGGCAGGCTGCCCGTGTCCGCTGAGCCTCCGAACGGGCGGTTGATTTGCTGCAAGGGAAACGCAGATGACTCGGGATAGGGATAGAAAACCCCCAAAGGTTCCATTTGTGACTCAAATAAGGACGCTGTGCTCCGTGTCCCAGCAGGAGGGGACCCGGCCGTCCCCAGGCAGGCGTTCGGAGCTGGCTTTGCGCTCAGAGAAAGCGGAGCGAAGGCTTCTCTCCTGGCGGAGGGAACGGGGCAGGAGGGTGACACCTTCCCCAGGGAGGCAACGCGCGTCTGGCCACCCTGTCCCCATCCCCGGGGCTCTGCTCTCACTCCGGCACCGGCTGTGCTGCCAACGCAGCCCCAAACCGGAGCACGGTTCCTCCTCCCCATCCTCTCTGTGGCCTGATGCAGGAGCGGGTGCCCCGTGCCCGGTGGTGCAGCCCGGCAGAGCCCTGCCAGCGACACCGGGCTGCGGCGAAGCCGTTTACACAAATCACTCGGCTCCTGGGACGCAGAAAACGCGAATCAGCACAAACCCTCCCGCCTGCGCCAGGTACGTGTATTTTCTCTATTAACATAATGCGACCCACCTGCACACATTTTATTTTTATTGGCGATGCCTTTCACTTTCCCGGCAGCATCCCATCACCCCGAGTGCGGTATTTCTTGCCTCTGAACATCGGCGTGAACGTTTCTCAGCGTGTGCGTTCGCTCCGGCTCGGGGATGGGCCCGTTCCTGCTTGACTCATCACTTCCTCGCTGGTGCCTGAGAGGAAACTCCAGGCTTTGTCGCTGATTTTATGCAGAGTGTAACGTCCCAGGAGTAGCTGGCGTACCTCAAACGGGGCATAGCATCTGCCTGGATCTCTGAATTACGGTGTTGAAGTCCCTGCAATGGCCAGTCCCATCTGCACACTGCAGGGGGCCCAGGGAGTCTGGCAGCGTCGGAGCCCCAGAGTGTGATTTTTGGTAAAACTGATGAAAAATAGTTTCTTAAGAAGTTTCTTAATAGTTTTCTTAAGAGAATGCACCTCTATGAAAAGAGAAAACCAGCTTTTCTCCTGGCCTGTTCCGCAAGTTAGAACAAATGAAGGAAATAACCCTAGAATGAGATAATAGAAAATTTCAGCACGGTTTTAAATGGAGGAGAAGGAAGTACAGCCCGTCTGCCGGCGTCCCTGCTGATGCAGAGCTGCGTTATCCCAGCGCCGGGCCCCAGGAACCAGCCCTGGCCAGCGGGTTGCTGCGCTCCTGCCTCGCCTCTGGAACTGTTTCCAGTCTTCCACCACCTTGAAAAAAAAAATAAAAATCTGCATATGGTGATGACACTTGGGTCATCAAGATTAATAACGATAGACTTCTGCTGGTGTTTAGTCAGGGAAAAACACCTGGAGCTGCTCTTTTATGACTGATTAATTAGGGGGAAAAGAACGCCGTGGTTCTAATTGGCATTTGAGTTCTTTCTGAGTTTTAACATTCATGCTATGCAAATATATCAATTCCTAACAATGTCTAACAAGATCATTTGAAAATGAGCCTCCCTGGGGGATTGCAATCATGGCTTTGGGAAAGGCCTGAGCCTGTTTGCCTTCCGTGTGCCTGCAGAAATCCCTGGCGCTGTTGGTGCCTCCCATGGGCGGCCCATGCGCATCCATGGGGAGCTGCCCCGGGGTTGGGGGCAGCCCCCTGCCCCTGAGTGCTGGGAGAAGAGGCCTTTCATCTGACTCCGGTTTCCATGCCCAACTGTGAGAGCAAAGGTGGGATCCTGGTCTTTTTCCCTTTTCTCACCTCCCCGTGGCTCCATCCCCGCTTGCCTCCCTTCCCGCGATGCAGCTCCTGCAGCCTCCGGCCCCTCTCCTCCCCGCCTGGCACCAGATGTTTCGGCAGAGGGAGCAGAATTGCCCATGATTAATTTATCCTCATGAAAAAACCATGTCTGACTCCGACTAATAGCTGGTTTTTAAGGGCGTTGTGTAACTTGGCTCTGGAAGGGAGCCCGCGGGGCTGCTCCGGCCATGCAAGGTGCTCCTAGGGGTCTTGTTTACACCGGAACGATAAAACAAGTCCTCGACGTATTTTAATGTGCTAATTGGGGGTTATTACAGCCCTCTTTATTTACGATTATATTACAAATGTAATACTCCATCTCATTTTACTCTGCGCTAAGAGCTTTGAAAGGATGATAATTACCTCTCATGTAAACCTATACTTATATAGAAAAAGTGACGTGTGAAATGAAAGGCCTGAAGAAACGGCATAATCTGTGTTTGCTCTGCGGAGACGTGCGGGAGACGCGCCCGCTCCGCTCCTGCCTCTATGCAATATTTACACCGGAGCCGCTCGTTAGCGCTGCTCATTAGCGCCGCTGAGGCGATGCCGTGCTCGGGCACCGATGGCAGCACGAGGGGACCCGTGTCCCCGCCACGGCCGTCGTCTTTGCTTAATATTAAGGCAGCCCCTCTGCATGCAAAGGCTGGCTGGGAGGGGATGAATAATTCCTCGCCGGCGCACGGAGTGGGTGGATTTTGCCTCGTTTTCCCGTCCCGGTTGAAATCCTGAGTGCAAAAGGCACCGCTGCCCGC
Organism: Stercorarius parasiticus; assembly: GCA_013396915.1. Classification (NCBI taxonomy): domain Eukaryota; kingdom Metazoa; phylum Chordata; class Aves; order Charadriiformes; family Stercorariidae; genus Stercorarius; species Stercorarius parasiticus. The sequence goes on from VWZL01000633.1 coordinate 188,289, forward strand.
CCCGGAGCCTGCGGCAGCCTCTGGAGGAGAGCCAGGGTATCTGGGGAGCGCTGCCTCCCGCTCGTATTCCCCGTGGGATTTGGGACCTGAAGCTGTCAGGTTTGGGGGGGGGTTTGCTGGCGACGGTTTGCGCTGCTCCGCGCTCAAGATCGTCTTTGCATCTGTTCCTCTTGTTACACGGGGCGCGTCGTGCCGCAGCGTGAAAGATTAGGCACGGATTTAAAGGAGAAAAAAAAAAAANGGGGGGTACTGGAGCAGCCGGGTGCCTCGCGACTCCCTCCCTCGGCAGCGCATCGTTTCCCCGTTCCTGCAGGAAAATCCCATCGGCTCCCAGAGCTGGGGAGGGAGCTCGTGGCTGCAGCCCTTCCCTCTCGCTGCCTTTTCTGGTCCTTTTCGCCTTTTTTTTTTTGTCTCCAGGGCCTCAAGGCAATAATTATTTTTTGACTGGAACAATAAGGCAAAGCTCCGCGGCTGGCAGGGATAAGTTTGGGTTGTTATTTATTTTAGATGACTAAGCTGATTTGCCTAATGCTCGTCTCTCAGCCAGGGACGCGGAAGGGGCAGCTCCGCTCGACCTCTCGCTTTGCCGCCGCGGGGAAAAGGTAAATATTTCCTCGGGCGGAAAGTTCCTCCAAGCCCTTGTGAGACGTGGCAGCCGCTGCCTTCCAGCGCAGGGCGAACCTGCGGCCGGCTCGGGGAGCACAGGGTTAATTTAACGGGGTCACTGGTCCCACTGCTACCCCGGTGGTCCTTGCGAGGGTCTGGTACAGCACGAAAGCCTCAAGGGACATGGGTGATCCCAGAGAGGGACAGCCCTGAGCTCGGGGCTCCCATTGGCACCTTCGTCTTCCCCCTGGAATGACGGCGGAGAAGCGGAAGGAGGAGGCGGGCTGTGCTGGGCCCCCTCCATCCCCAGCGCCAGGATGCGAGCATCCCACGGGGGGTGAGCTCGGACCCCCGGCACCCAAAGCCTGTCTCTGTCTGGCGATGCCACCAGCAAGAGCACGTCTCCATTGCATCAAGAATGAAATTCTAACTAAATTTGAATATTTTTTTTTTCCTTCCGTTTTTGAAGTTTGCCAGGAAACTTGCTAAGAAGGCTAATACGGCGGTTTAAGCCTTTTCAGAGCAAAGCCAGCCGACCCAGTTGAGTCACCTGTCCCCCGGCACAACGGGATATCGGCTAAACCCGTCACAGCCACCCAGGAACCGCTGCAAATCCCCCAACGGCGTGCTGCCGGGGACAGGGAACAGGGTAACGCATTCCGCTGGCTCCCTGCTGGGGTACACTGGGAACAGGGAATGGGGTAACGCATCCTGCTGGCTCCCTGCTGCAGTACACTGGGAATGGGGTAACGCATCCCGCTGGCTCCGTGCTGCAGTGCAGCAGGAACAGGGAATGGGGTAACGCATCCCGCTGGCTCCGTGCTGCAGTGCAGCAGGAACAGGGAATGGGGTAACGCATCCTGTTGGCTCCCTGCTGCGGTACAGCGGGAACAGGGAAACACATCCCGCTGGCTCCATGCTGCGGTACACAGGGAATGGGGTAACGCATCCCGCTGGCTCCCTGCTGCGGTACAGCGGGAACAGGGAATGGGGTAACACATCCCGCTGGCTCCATGCTGCGGTACACAGGGAATGGGGTAACGCATCCCGCTGGCTCCCTGCTGCGGTACAGCGGGAACAGGGAATGGGGTAACACATCCCGCTGGCTCCATACTGCAGTGCAGCAGGAACAGGGAATCAGGTAACACATCCTGCTGGCTCCATGCTGTGGTACACAGGGAATGGGGTAATGTATCCCGCTGGCTCCATGCACAGCTGCATCCCTCCCTGCAAGGTTTATTTTGGTCCCGGGAAGGGTTGAGATCATCCCTTTATCCTCAGGCTCGCTGGAAAGGGCTTGCCTTATGGGGGATGCAGCTCACAGCCCCCGCTGTCGCTCCGCTGCACCCTTGCCTCTCTTGGTTTTTACTTTATTTTCCCAGAGCGTTCACAAATAAGCCGGTCTCTGCTTCACAATCCTGGCAGGCAGCAGCTTTGCCACACGGCTGGGCTGCCGTGCCCAGCACCCGGCTCCAGTGGCGCTTCAAGGGCGTTTCATGAAAAACACCCAAACCCCCGCGAGCATCAGGCGCATCACGGGGCGGCTCCCGGGGTGATGCCGGAAGCAAAGGGCTGTGGGGCCGCCGCGGGGTTGCCGAGCATCCCCTGGGCACGTGCTGCCGGCGCTCGGCATCCCGCCAGCCGTCGAGGAAGATGCCGACAAACCAGGACTGGATCTTTCACACCTATGACTGGGCCAGGATGAGTCTCTGGTAGGAGCTGCCACAATCCTCCCAAATATTTGCGTTGGAGCAGATGTTACCGTATACATTTTCTTTCCCTTAAGCCTGTGGTTATTACAGGGAGGCAGGGACGCCAGGTGTGACTCTAACTACCAAAATCAGGACTCACTCAGTGCTTTGATGACATCAATTAGCTTCAGGGTGTAAGTGCCAAGATTTCTCCAATTACGGCAGGTAAATCTCTCAGTCTATAACAATCTCATTTGAAGTGGTTGAAATGAGTTCAGTTTCTGTTATACGGAGACACGCATCCCTGTGCAGCTATGTATGTGAAGTAGAAAACTAATTGCTACACGGTGACTTTTGCCTACAAAGTCTGTGTTTACTTCTGCAATAATTTTTCTGAAAAACCCTTCGCTTTTCCGCTGCCGTCCGTGTGCTGATGGAGGCCCCGGCGAGTCGCCAGCCCAGGGAGCTTGCTGCAAGAAGGGAAACCCTTCCCGAAGCTGAGGCTTTCCACTGAGAGCTTGATTCCAGATCAATGTGGGAACAAACCTACGGAATTATAAGTAAAACCAAAAAAAAAAGCACCAAACCAGCCAATTTTCAAGACGTGGAAGATGAATTTCAGACTGTTTGGGGAGTCTGTTCTTTTGAGGGCTCTGCAGCTGGATGAATAATAATGCAGTTTTCGAGTGCTTTGGCGAGGAGGGAGGTGCTCGGTGCTGCTCGCTGCGCTCCGTGGAGGCTGAAGGGCATCGGGATGAAGGGCGGGTGTCCACGGCGATGCCTCTGCGCTGGGCAAATTCCTTCTCAGCAGCTCAGCCCAAGCAGGAGAAGGGAACTTCAGAGATCAGCGATACAGAGGGAATAATTCATGGGGCTGTCTTGATCTGGAAAGCGCTTCGTTTAAATCTGGTTGAGAAGCGGGGCCGTGGTCCCGCATCGCTGCCAACACTGGGCACAGACCGAGCAGGAGCGTCCGTCCTGCGTGGGGACGAGCCTTGTTGTCCTTGGTGGAGCTGTTGGGTGGATAAACAGCCACGTTTAATCTTCAGGGCTTTCGCTCAGACACCTTTCATCAGAACTGTATTAACTTCTTTTCTTTTTTTTTAACGAGGCGGTATTAAATCTGAGAGGATTTGCAGCAGAAGTGAGTTTCATATCCCGATTTCTGCACCCAGGAAACCAACTACTGAGTCCAATCGTTGTCAGAAACAGTTACCCAAAAAAAAAAAAAANAACTCAAAATCTGCACAGAAGAAGAAACACAAAGTCTTTGGTGTGAAGGGAAGAGGCGTATCTCCCTGGAGAATATGATAATTTATAATGAAACATTATCTACAGACCCATATGTTACATTTTCTATTTATGGCTAATTTGCTTAAGCATTTATAACGTGCACCCCAAGGGAGGACAATTTGTCTTTGGGCAGCTGGCTAGCCGGGGAGGGAAGAAACAGCGCGCGTTTTCGTGCGAGCACGCCGGCAGCACACAGCACCCGCCAGCCAAGGTGCTTGGCGATACCCAGGGGGAGGCAGCTCCCGCCCGGACACCGCTCCCTGCGGCGCGGCCAGGGGCTCGCCACAGCAGGGGGACCCCGGGGCGGGAGCTGGGGGGAGCCGGCCGCCCTGAGGGTCCCTCGGTGCCCGGGTGGCTGCCGCAGCCCCAGGACTGGTGAGCCCTGAGCTGAGCCACGGGGCTGGGGGCTGCCCCAGCGCATCCACGGGCTCCAGAAGTCACCCCGCGCTGCTTATTGCTGGGCTAAAAAAAAATTAGGAGGCGGTTTCTCCTGAGCCGCTGGGTATCCCTGGCATTTCCCACCAGCATCTTGTCCCCCCTGGCTGGAGCGGCTATGGTGAGGCCGGGCAATGGGCTCTGGCCATCCCGCCCGGGGCAGCGGGATAAAGCCGAGGGCGGCGCGGGATGAAGAAGCCCCGCAGCTGCCCAAAGAGCGTGCAGGGAAATGATGAACGCTCCTCTCAGCCTCGCGCCAAGGCTGGGGAGATCCTGGGATATAAACATGACAGTTTATACGCTGGGTATGACTGCTCTGCTCTTCCCGGATGATATTCAGCCACAAACATTTCAATCACATCCTCAGCGAGGGATGGATAACCCAGATGACTCTCTGAATCACTCTCTGCATCGCTAAAATATTTTCAGATCTGATCCTAGACGTCTCAACAAGATGTTCACAAATCAGCCCAGGAATACGTCTCCCTGCCTCTGATGTTCAAATTTCGCCCTTGAGCTCTCAGAGCCAAAAAAAAAAAGGAGATGTTGAGGTTTCCTCCTGCTATTTGACCCAGATGGCTCCTCACGAGCACACGGAGCTCGTCGGGGCGCGCGGGCCCATCCGGAGCCTGGGGAATGCTGGCATCTCTGCTCCCAGCACCGGTGGCCCTACCACAGAAGATCACTTCGTTTTGGTCACGCGAGGCTTCCCGGCACGGCCGCGAGCGGCAGGTGGAAGGGATGGTGTTCCTTCAGAGGGAGGTGGTGGCTGCTTCGCTCTGCGCCAGCGGGGTGGCAGAGGCCATCCATGCCTCGCTCTGTGATTCCTTCAGTGCTCGTGGCGGGTCACACCAGGGCAGAGGAAGATGGTTAATTTATCGGCTATCGGTGGTTATCAGTAAGGAGTTCGATCATGCTCTTCTTGCAGGGAACAGAAGGTGACAAATGTGGATTTCTGCTCTGACGATGGTGTGTGTCGACGCAGGATTAGCTGGAACGCAGCTCCCTGTGCCAGGAGCGGGTGTAGCGCTGGAGCTGGAGGTGAGTGTGTGCGCCCGGCGGGAACGTGGGCACTTCAGAAACGCAATATTCTGTCAGTGTCACTCAGCTCCTGCTCCTCTCTGGCCAGTTAAACCCCCGTCCAGCAGCAGGGGAGAAGCTCACCCTGCCCGAATACTCCGACGACAACGTTGTGGATACTTCACGCCCCTGCAACATCCGTCCAGCCCTCAGCTTTGCCCAGGTTATTGATTAAAAGCATGTTCACGATCGATAGCTGGTCTAATTGCTCGGCTGCTGTAATGGCGGCCTCTCGCAGCTCTCGCCAGGGCCGCGATGCTCGGCGGCAGCGGCGGCAGCATCTCGCCGTTCCCTCTCCCTCGGCCCCGGGTGCTGTGCAGCTGCCTGACGTGTGACCGGGGACCTGACAGCTCCCCGATACAATATCAGCCTCCCGGAGCTGATTTCAATGGAGGAAATCAAAGTGAACTATTAAAACTCATTACCATTTTTATCTCAAATGCGGCAGATTCTATTTGCTATAATTTTATTTGAATCTGAATGCACATTGTATTTGCATAGGCAAGAGTACGCTCTCTTTCTCCCCTTCTTTTTTGTTCTAAGGAACACTCAGTCGTATCCGTAAGGGAAGAGGATCCACATGCAGCCCTTTCACAGCCGGGCTCCGGAGAGAAAAGCAGATTTGAAGTGCTGAAGCTCGGGGGCTGCAGAGTGGCCGGAAAGCCCAGACTGTGGGGAAAGAATTTCAATAATACGGGCAGGCATTTTAGCATGTTGAAGTATTTCGAAACCATCAGCAGGCGTACTCTTCAGTGCCTTTCCTCGTCTTGGTGCCTGGTGTCTCTGAGCTGCAGAAGGACAAACGGGGAAGATGGGAACCGCCCATCTGGGCATCTCCTCTTCTCGAGACCACACTGAAAGCAGGTGCTGGAGCCGCCTCCTTTTGCCACACACCGAGTTTAGCGTGTGTTTTTACAGCACCCCTGATGCTGTCTCCCCACTCCCCCTGGGAGTGCTGCCGTGCTCCCCGCGCAGATGGACGCAGCCCAGCGGGGAGCCGGGCCCCGAGCAGCAGCCTCTGTCCCCCTGCACCCCTGGAAACAGATGGACCGGACCCCCCCTGCCCTCGGGCTGCTCCCCCGCCTCCGGCACGGCCCAGGACGCAGGGTGCTGGGCTTTAAGAGCAACGTCAAGAAACTCGACGCATCCCACCAGGGCTGTTGAGAGCAACGGGGAGAGTGGGTCGGTTCAATTCCCTCTTCCATGGAGGGATGCCAGTTGTGTCCTCGAAGGAACCAGCTGGGCAAGTCCCCCCCAACGCACCATCCTGCCCAGTGGCCTCGACACGGGCATGGCCGGGTGCCCCGCAGCGGCTACCTGGGTCTCGCTTCCCCTGGCCCAGCCAGGCGGACGCATTTTCACGCCCTTCTCCTCGCTGGGAGGAGCCGCGCATTTCCCCCACGTCGTGTGTGAGCCGCGCTTGCCTGCAGCCCACGTGCTCGGTAAAGTTAGAAACAGATCAAGGCGACGCTGGCACCGAGGATTCGCACGGAGCAGAACGGAGCAGCGCGGCTTGGGGCTGTGCTGGGGACCAGCTGGGGTGACCAACCTCCCCCGAGCCCCCACAGCAGCCAGGGACTGCCAGGCTGGGATGGGACCAGCAGCAGGAGCATCCCATGGGATCCTGGAGCTCAGGATCAGCCCCAGCCCTGGGCATCCCACAGCAGCACCAGTGCCACATTTCCGACGCTGCTAAAAATGACCATTAAGTGGCAGATTAACACACACCCGTATGGCGAAGGGCTCAGATCTTCCTCCAAGGCCGGGCTTTGATGTTCCACTCAAAAACACAAGGAGAAAGTGCCAGAAAGGGAGAGCCACACGCTGGTATTTTTAGAGCCCAGCGCGTGGCTGTTGCAGCTGCTGAAGCCGCGGCGCTTTTGGGCTCATGACAGACAGTTTGTGCTTCTCCGATGGCAGCCTGTCCGCCGGGATGGAACAATCGCAGCCCTGGGAGAAGCTCCCAGTCCGTGCCCCCAGCACGAGCTGCTCCGTACCCACTGCTGGAGCCGGTGCCAGCCACGCTGCCGGCTGCGCCGGGGCTCGCAGCTTCCACACGCACCAGCGGCCGCTGGAGGAGAAAATGTTAATAGGAATGAAGATGCAAAGACCTGAATTGTGAGGCAAAACGTCGCCTCGGTAATTTGAACATCTCCAAGACAGGAGGTGAAGGAGCGAGGACGGCCATCACTTGTACCTCTTCCCACCTGGATGCGGAGCCAGAGCTCTGGGATCGTTTCCCTCCTGAAATAAATGATGCCCGGTTGTGCTCGCGCTGTGGGCCGCGATCGTTCACACCCGCAACAGAAACATGACACAGAACTGTGACAGCCTTGAGAAGAGTGATGCTCCCCCACCCTCCAACCCAAGGCAGTGACGGAGACGGGGCTGGGGGACGGCGCGGCAGGGAGATGGAGAGCTGACACAGCGGCCCGGAGAGCGAAGGGTCTGGCTGGCGGAGCAAAGCCTCGCTGCCCGGTTCGGAAGATGCGAAAGGGTCCGTGACCCTCGTGGGGTGATGTCCAGATGGTGGGACAAACCCAACCAACGCCAGGAGAGGGACACAACTGCAGCAGGAGGTCACGTACTCCTTCCCATCCGCTGGTTTCCTTCTCCCCTACCCATCACCAGTTGCCATGATGGTTTTAATTATGAAAACAATATATTTCATACTTTGCCAAAAGAGAATAACAATATGAATTTACCCACAACAGCACATTTCATTTGCCATTAAATTTTTATGGAGCACAACGAGCAGTGTGGTGGGTGCGATTGCTCCTGAGCATGAATGCAATAGCTTGAGTAGATGTGCGCGCCGCAGGTGAGAGCGGTCATACACATCAGCTGCTCCGTGGTCAACAGCTGCTGAAGGTTCCCCGGCCCTGGCAACCTTTTCTCTGCTTCCCACTGAAAATCCAGCAGCTCCTCGCCCGGCCTCCGCTTTTCTGTCACGCTTTAAAGTCAGAGCAAAAATGGGAAAGGATTCAGAGCAGCAAGAAGAGGCTTATTCTCCAGGCAGAGAAGATGCTTTGGTGAAGCTTGCTCTCCGGCACAGTGAGCATGTCTCTGAAACAGTTTTCCACCTTCCAGCTATTTACGAGTCTCCCTGAGACACGGTTCTGTCTATCCATGCACAAAACTCTGATCTCTGCTACCACGCGTCGGGGCTTCGTCGCGCTGTAGTTAAGGCTCAGGATGCCGAGGGGTGGTTTTTCCAGCACTGGCTGCGCTGAGATTTTTTCCCCGTGTGCCACAGATGTTAATTCCAGCTGCAGCCAGTCTGAGAGCGCAGGGAAATAATTTACAGCCGGGAAAAGACGGCCCAGCTGAATGCAGGTAACTCCCACAATCTTTCCTAAGACGTATCAGGCAGCTTTTCGTGATTTCTCTCTATAATTTGTCATTGTTATGCCGCTGTAAATTCTGCCTGGCAATAGGTGCAGCAGATGCTCCGTGGTGATTTCCATGTTAATGCTGAGGCCATGCATAAATGTGCCACATGTAAAACCAGAGCTAGAGGTACGCTCGGCCTCTCGCTGAAAACCAGGCTGGCTTTCTGGCCCGTGTCTCGCTCGCGAGCAATATCCCGTCTAATAAAAAAGTCCTGGCGTTTCTTAATTGGGCCGCAATCCTCCTGCCGAAAGCCTCATCCGTAATTAGAGTTGCCCGTTCCTGCCAGCCCGGGTGCTGGGAACCTCAGCTGCAATGGCGTCACCCGAAATTACCGCACCGGCACACAGCAAAGTAATCAAAACTATGTCGTGAAGTAATAAAATAATTTTAAAAAAAGCTACCAAGCAATAAGCAAAGTAATTAAAAATAGGGCATTGCCCGTGGGACACAGAGCATAACGAGTCCTCTTCGTCTCCCTGGAAGGCGCAGAGACGCACCATGGGTTCGGGGATTATCGACGGAGGAGAACAACCTGTAGGAGACTTTTGGGCCATTTTCCCACAGAAAAGGCACTCCCCGTCTGCAGGGGGACTCCCGGCGTCACTGCTGCCCACGGTGTGGGACACGCGGGGCCTGGCGTGTCCTCGCAGCTCACGCTCAGCCTGGTCCTGCCAGAAACAACGCAGATGGAAGGGTCAAACAGGGACTTGCAGCCAGTCCTTAGGAAAGTGCCTGACCCCAGCGCATCCTCTCCATCCCGACACGTGTCAGGATCGCATGCAGGCGCCTCTGCTCCCCCCCCCATGCAGGTTCGTACTGGAGGAGACACAGGCTTTCCCAAAAAGCCATCCTTTCTGGCAAAATCCTATCCCCTCTCCAAGTTTTAACATGGGAATCTAATCTTTTGCAATGAGCGGGGGTTCTTTTCTGACAGCCAAATTAATATTCATTATTCATCAGGGAAGAAAATGCTGAGCTGTTTATCATTGCTTCATTAGATTTAGCCAAATACCAGCTAAACATAATTACTTGCATAAACTCCTGTGGCAAGGCTGGAAATTTGTAGTCAAAAAGGAAGATTTAAGGAAGGACGGTGGAAATTGGACTCGTGGGTCTTAGCGGGGGCCTGAGCTCGCTGCTTGTTCCCAAGTTGGAGGAGTGGGCTGGCGGGGGCACAGGAAATAGGCAGAAAGGATCTCCCCATCTCTGTCATCTCACGGGCACAAGCTGGAACATGGGAATTTCCGATCAAATATGAGAAAAAACTTCTTTACGGTGAGGGTGACAGAGCACTGGCACAGGCTGCCCAGGGAGCGTGTGGAGTCCCCTTCTCTGGAGGCTTCCAAGACCCGCTTGGACGCAGTCCTGAGTAATGTGCTGTAGGCAATCCTGCTTTAGCAGGGGCGTGGGACTAGATGATCTCTAGAGGTCCCTTCCAACTCTGAAAAATTCCGTGATTCCTGCTCTGTCTGCCGATAACCAGGGAGGAAATGCCGGCACCGACCAGCAGCAGGTTCCCGACCCGCTCTGCTCCCGCTGCCCGTGCTGCGGCTCCGGCGCGGGGAGCCGCCCCCGGACCCCGCCAAGGCGCGGGGGATGCTCCCGGTACCCGCCTCTT
>VWZL01000633.1:198677-208949 GCA_013396915.1 Stercorarius parasiticus
CCTCCGAGGCGCGGGGGATGCCCCCGGTGCCCGCCTCTTCCCCGGCCCTCCCCGCTCCGCCGCTGCCACCCGCCCGGCGTGGAAAACCCCTGCCATCCCCGGGCTAGAGCTCAGCCCCTCTCAGCTGTCCCCGGGAAAGATTCTGGGGGAGAAAAAACGCCCTCGCTCGCTCTCTTCAGCTGCCGCTGACGGTTTGCTCTGGTTTACCACGGCTCTGCCCACGGGGGAGGCTGCACCCCCTCCCAGGTGCCCCCGCTGGGCTTGGTGGGTGGGGAAATGCAGCCCGTTCCCCCTTCCTACGCACTTAATTAAGTTAATCAAGCCCTCCCCCTCCCCCCCGCTGCCCTGCCAATAAGAGCAGTTGGGGGGGGGTGAGCCCCGCTGCGAGTCCTGCTGAGCCCCCTCCGTCCCAGCCCGCCCGAGGGATGCTCTGCAGCGTGGGACGAAGGCAGGTCACCTCTCCCCCTCCCCCGGGGCCCGGCCGGCATTAAATACCTCTGTCAGGCAGCCGAAGAAGCAGCAAAGGCTCTTCTCTGCCTTTCAGATCCACTTGCTAATTACAAAGTGCGTTCATTTTAGCACCCTGCTATCCCATAATTGATGTTGGATACCTCTCACAATGAGCCTGATTTAAATGTATACATGTTTCTCCTTCTCCTGAAACCCTGCTGGCTGTGAGGCACCTAATTAACGGCAGAGCTTTCAAAGTCTCCCTAACAAATGCATCCCTGTGTTTCTTAGCACAAGGACTCTCATTAGTGAAGCTGTGCTTTGTGATTATTTATACCCCTTCTATAATTAAAAATTCTGAAAGCTAATTACAATTATCCATCAGTTTTTCAACATGCCAGGACTAGAGATCTTAACCTTTTTTTACCATTGTTTTTCTTTTTTTAACCGACATCCCCTCGTCCTTCACGCACGGGCGTGCGCCAGCCCCCTCCCCGCAACCTCCTCCTCCTCCTCCTCCTCCTCCTCCTCCTCCTCCGCTCCAGCTCGCTCTCCCCTCGCCGCTGGTTATTTGCGTTTGTGATGTGCTTTGCTCCGTTGTTGCCAGCGATGGTGTTTGCTTTGGTAGCTGGAAGCGGGGGCAAGCGGCAGCAATTGCTCCTGGCTCCGGAGAGCCGGGGGAGCGTGCGGGATGCTGGCGCATCCTGCCCTGCTGAAGCAGCGCCGAGGCATCGCGCGTGGCAGCAGTTATGTTCCCCTCCCAGCACCAGTTGCCCATATGCCCTTTCCCTTTAGGTTTAGGGCCGTTATTCCCATTGCCATGGCAACCCACAGGCCAGCTGGGTGCTGCATCCCCCATGCCCAGCTGCCCACCCACAGGTGCATCGCCCACACCCCCCGGTGCCGTGGCCGCCCGTGGCACCTCTCGGGGTTTCAGAGCAGGGCTGAAAAGGGACTGTGAAAAATGGCTTTCGAATAGAGCGTGTTCCCTGCACGGGCTGAGTCTGGGAAGTCATAATCTTAATATGAACATCCTTAAATATCCTTACTAATGGGCTCATTCTTTAATTTCCTGAAGCAACGACAGTTTCAACAGACCCTATATCACAGCGAAGATGGGATCTGTCACTGAATGGCTGAATTATATTTCATCCTTTATTTTTATCAGCTCCGCTGACTTATTTATTACATTTAGAGTCTCGGCTGGCTTTTGTCTGGCCTGTACTTTGCTGCTGCTCATAGAGGAAAAAGCAATAGTTTATAAAGCCATTTTCACAGCGTCCCCATAATTTTAGGCCATGTCTGAGGCTTCATTTTGAATGAAACTCTGTAGATAAACTGTTATTCATGGTGATGCCTGTGAAGTCCTTGGCAGCCCCCAGAGAACGCTGCCTGCTTATAAAGGGCTTTCCCTCAGATTTATTTTTGAAGAACAAAGGGCAATTTTCCCATCCTCACAGCAGCAGCCCACGTGGCAGATGCCGCTCGGGGTGTTATCTTNCGGAGCGAGCCCTGGGAATCGCTTCCAGCGCCGGAGCTGGTGAATTCGCAGTCAGCGGCTGCTCTGTGGGTCAGCGCCGGCCCCGGTTCCGGGGGGGATGCTGGGCAGGACGGTGGGGAAGCCCTGGGTGGTCCTGCCCCACTGCCAGCAGTGGCAACTGGCCAGCTCACCGCGGCACGAGGGCGAGAAGGTGACTTCCCACCCGAGCCGTCCTCGAGACCCCCCCGTCCCAGCAGTTCAAGTCCCCGCCAGGCTTTAGGCGCCTGGACCTCGCGGACGCAGGTGTTATTGAGCCAAGAGAGCATTTGGCCGTGCCGTCCTGGATGCGGTCCCCGTGCTCGTGTGTTGGCTCCGGTGCCGCGCGTGCCCCCGGGAGCCATGAGCATTCCCCAGCCCCGGCGCTGCCGGCACCGCAGCGGCTGCAGATGCTCCGTGGCGGCTCAGCACCATCTGCGAGCATCGCCGGCATGTCCTGCTTGCTCCAAGGCACGGGGACGAGCTGCTGGCAAATGTCGGTGACCTCCAGCCAGCCGCAGTCTTGGGGACAGGGAATTTTCCAGGCGGAAGAGGAGGGCAGAAAGGAGCCGGGGGAGAGGAGGCGAAGCACATGAGCAGCTCCGAGAGCTTCTCCCGAGACCCAGCAAGTGCCAAAGTTAATACATTTAATATATTTTGTACGCAGTATGCCAGCCATTAGAAATGTGCTTGTTCTGTCATTGCTCTGAAGCAATCACGGTGAAGCATTTGTCCTCTGAGTGCACGGGGAAAAATTAGAGTGCCCTGAGCTGAATTGGTCAGCTAAAAATAATGTACAGCTTCATCCTTGGAAGGAAATTGGGCATTGATTGGAGGACAGAAGTTCGGTGCAATACTTAAAGCAATGTGACATTTCCATACATTAGGGAAGCGTGCGCGGTAGGCGTAATTCAGGGCGTAAATCACCGGTTCCCGGTCACGGTCCTTCGCGTGCCTTCGCCCGCAGTCGGAGGAGAGCGGCTCTCACTGGGCACTGTGTCCCGGTTCCCGCTTGGCTCATCATCCCCCGGGAGCAGCCGTCATCCCGCTGCGGAGGCCGCTGCCGGGACCTGTGATTTAGCACCGCCGTAAAACCTGGAGTGGGGAAATGATGGGAAAGCTCATGCAGTCACTACCACTTACTGATCTGTCAGCCGTGGGGGCAGGCAATGGAGCGAGTTAGCTTTGGTGGAAATGCTGCCAACCTGGACCCCGGCTGACCCGCTGCCTGCCCTGCTCCGCTGCCCCACGGCTCAGCGGCGGGCAGGAGGGGTGAGACACGCACGGGAACTCATTCCCGTTTCAGGTGTACAGGGTTTGCATCAGCAACGTATTTCCAAGTCTTTTAATATTATTATTATTAAGTCTCCTTAGCAAGTGTTTATATTGCTTCAGTTCCCATGCCAATGGATATTAAGAGGGGGGGGAAAAAGCAACTTCTGGCTGAGGTAATTATGAGATTGCTTCTATTGCTGATGGCACAACGGTGGGAGTATCTGAGCTTCATTTCTTCCCGGCGAAAGGCTGAACAAAGAGCTGGAGGAGAGCCTTTGCTAAAGCATCCTGCGAGCAGTTGGGCACGCTGCCCGTGTGCTGCCTGCGCGCTGCCTGCGTGCTACCCGTGCGTAGGCTCGCGGCTGCTCAGCACGTCCGGGGGTGCTGGAAGCAGCAAACCAGGCACTTCCATTCCCCACTCCGGGAAGCCTTTCCAGCCTCCTCGCGGAATGCAGGAGGGAAGACCTGTTGCCACTCGTGAATAAAAGGCCTATGGAAAAATTCAGCCTGGGGATTTCCCTGGGAGCTCGTCCGAGGTGACGGCTCCGACAGCCCTCAGTAGCCCTGCAGAGGTAATTTCGTTAGTTCCTGTGCATCAGTCTGCAGGAATTTGCAGGCGGCTGGGTGGCAGCTGTGCCTGCACAGCAGCAAAGCCCCTCTGGGAGCCGTCGGGACGTGTTCCCACAGCAGCGGTGCGGGCGAACTGGTGTGCATCGGGGCGAGAACATTCTCACCGTGCCCTTCCTCTGCCTCGCCGCAGCTAAAACCTGGGGTAGCCACGAGGCAGCGAGGGACCTGGAAAAAATGCTGAGGTGGCCACCTCCTGCTCTTCCGTGGACAGTCCCCTGACGGTGTGTTAGCCCCAAGCGCCAGGCTGGTGCCGAGCCCCCGGGAGCAGCACAGCCATGCCCCGGCTGGGATGCTCCTTCGGGGAGCTGCGGCCGCGGGGGCAGAAGCTGATGGTCCCTTTGGCCAGAGGCGCTTTGCCCATCCAAACCATGAGAAATTTCTCTCACCTTTATGAATATTTAAAGTAACTTGCAAGATGGTAATGATCTCTGAATGTGAAATTAGGAATAATTACAACCCATTCATCCCTTTAATAATGAGTCAAGTACTTCCAGTGCTCACTGGCAGAAGTTTTCTGAGAGTTTTCCGTCCTGCATGAGCTGAAGCCCTTTCACGGCCGGCTGAGTTAGTAGCTCTTCTCTTCGCAGCATCTTGGGGTCCTCCAAGGCCCAGGACGTCCCAGCCGGGCGCCGTGTGTCACCGCTGGGCGCTGTGTTTTCATTTAATTGATTTTGCTGTGGGTTTAATTAGCAAAAGGGGGATAAAGCTCCAGCTCTCAGGTGATGAGGGCATTGTGTGTAGCTTATTTATGTTTTTCCATTTCAAGTGAATTGGTTTATATCTTATTGCATTTTTCCCCTTCAAATAACTCACTCGTAATTACCTGTTCTCACACGGGCAGGATGCTTCCGTTGTATCAACCTGGGTTTTTAAAGGCCGCTAATAGCAGAAACGCCGGGGAGACTCGACTCACGTCCTCTCCTGCGTTCGCTGGTGGTGACCTCCTCCGTGACGGGACATCCTCAGGGTCCCAGTTCATGGCCCCAGAGTCCCCAGGAGCAGCGGCTGTCAGGCCATCGGCAAAGACGGGGTGCTTTTATTTCAGAGCAAACTTTCCGATTCCAGCAGTAACCTGAGGAATTCCCAGGCACGTCTGAGTACGGAAAGCCAAGTGCTCCATTCCCAAAGCTAATATATATATAGACAACAAGAGAAAAAAGGAGCTTATGACTAAACATTACAGTAGCCTGAAGAGCAGAGCAGTATTTTAAGCTACTGCCTGTTATCTTTGGACTGTGACTCTCTGATGAGTAACAAAATATTTGCTTTTTTTCCCTTTACGGGCCTGTCATTTCACTGGCAGAATCTTGTCCTATTGACCTGAAGAACCTCAATTTCAAAGCTATTAAAACCTAATTTTCTATACCAGGCTCCTGAGACAGGCACTAACTTTCATAGAATAATTCATTTCTTCCCCCTGAAAGAAAAGAAAAAAAGGCAGAAAAAAGAGAGCCGAGAAAGGCGTTTGAGCGCTATTCCAAAGGAAGCACGGGACGGGGCCTGCCCGTGTGTTTGCTGCTGATATTTCCCTGCGCAGTGTCCTTCCAGGAGAGGAGCAGGAACACTCCTCGGATAAATGCCCTTTTAGTAGCCGTGGAGCAGTGGCTGTATTTACCCAAAACAACTGCCATTTGCTGATAAAGCCCTGAGTCCGTGCTGCCGCACTGTATCCCGCCTGTGGGCAGGAGCCGGCAGGGAGCTCGTCTCTCTCCTCACAGGACGAAGTAAGCTTCCAGCCTCCTCCTCCAAAGGTTTGAGACCTTTGAATCATAGAATGAATCATAGGATGTGTTGGGTTGGAAGGGACCTCTAAAGGCCATCTAGTCCCACCCCCCTGCAGTCAGCAGGTTCATCTTTAACTGGATCATGTTGCTCAGAGCCTCATCCAGCCTGGCCTTGAATGTCTCCAGGGATGGGGCCTCCACCCCCTCTCTGGGTGACCTGGGCCAGGGGCTCACCACCCTCAGTGCAAAGAACTTGTAATGTCTCATCTAAACCTGCCCTGCTCTAGTTTAAACCATTGCCCCTCGTCCTATGGCTACCTGCCCTTGCAAACGGCCCCTCCCCAGCTTNTCTGCTGGCCGTGCTTCTTTTGATGCAGCTCTATCCCAGTCCTTGGCCAAGCCCGCAGCCTTGCGTTGTGCTGGTGTGGCGGCCGCTGAGCTCCCGCCGTCCCGGGAAGGGGACCAGGGCTCCCAGGAGATGTTAGAGGAGTCTGGGGCTGCTGGGTGAGCCAAGCCCCCATCGCTGCCCCTTCCCATGCCAAAATATATGTGCTGTGGAAGAGAAAGGCACAAGAGAGTGACGTCTGAGCAGTGTTTCAGCACCTGGAGGAGGGTTTGCCGAGGAGCAAAGCCACAATCCCAACAGGGATGTGTTTTCCCAATCCGTTAGGAAAGAGCGGCGAAGGGAAACCTGCCTTTTTCTGGGGCTGGCGGCTCCTTTTGCTTACTGGGCACCTGAGGATGAAGCGAATACCCCACGGCTCCTTCTGTAAGAGGAACAAAGGGAGCATTTGGCTTGGAGAGGAGTGCGAGGGGGCATGGGGAGAGCTGAGCGTTGTGTCCTTGCAAACTGAGCAAGTCAGGAGCTCGGGGACTCCCCACACGGGTGTTCAGAAACCAGTGGGGAAATGGTGTTGTTTTGCTGGGCTGGGCTGTCGGGGGGCTGCCCCGTCCCTCCCCTCCTGCCGCGAACCCCTCTCCGTGCTCGCTCGGGTGCCAGCAGACCCTGCAGCTGGTGGTGCTCCACCGAGCCACCGCTTAATATGCTCAGTCGTGATAACACTTTGTTGGATAAGTGCTTTTTAAACCCTACAGATAGATACAGAGTATCTGGAGTGGCATTTTAAAAGAGAAAATTGAGACAAGATTCATTACAGGCACCAGTAAATGTCAAANAGCGGGGTGGGGGTGCAGGCAGAGGGAACCCCCCCGCATCACTCTGTGATGGCGATGGGGGTCCCGGGCTCGGGGCGGCCCCCGGGGAGGGCAGCACCCACCCACCCTGTCCCGGGCTGAGCCGTTTCACTGCGGGACCCCCGTCCTGGGGCAGCCGTCCAGAGGCGGTCCTGCTGTGACATCCCCCTGCCCGCATCTCTCTCGTGCGAGGAGACTGGTCTAGAGCAGGTCCTTCTCGCTAAGCTGTATTTAATTAAAAGCTGGCTCTTTGTTGCATGTGCTAATTAGCACTCTTCGCTTGCAGGCTCAGACTCAATCAATATCTAAATCCGTGGTCTAAATCTAGCGCAATAATAAATAGCTGTGCAGGCTGTTTCACAAGGATCCCGAAGCTGCCGTCGTCTGCAGCGTGAATTCCACGCAGACAGCGGGGAGCGGGTCTGCCAGAGCTGGCCCCAGGGCCGACAGGGGCTCGCTCTTTGCTTTCCCCAAAGACCCCCTGAATTTGCAGGAAATGTGCACTTTAATGTCGTTTTCCTCCAGAAATTGCCTGTGTTCCCAGACAGGAGCGTGGCCCGCCTTGGGAAGAGCCCTCTCTGCCCCGGGGGGGGGTGCAGTACCCAGCCGGTCCCTGCAGCATCCCTCCTGCCCCCGCCGCGGGGCAGAGCCAGCCAAACCGAGATGATCAGAACCGTCTTTTTCAAGCAAATTATTCATTATAAAAATTACTTCTGTTACAGATCCGTCTGATCTTCTTAAAGGGTGCGGTTTCTGATAGTGGAACGAACTCATGAAAAATACATGGCCTGGAGCATCTCTAGAATATCTATTTATCCAGCAGGTCTCGCCTGGGGTGTCGCGGTGCTGCTGAGGGTGCCCTGGCTCTCGGGCACCAGCACTGGTGACTGTCACCTCCGGAGCCACTGGCTGTCACCCTGCCAGCCCGAGGTCTTGGGTTAGAGCATGGCCAGCGTTCCTGGTGCTGCCCGCTCCCCTCGCTGGGGAGCTCAGAGTTGCGTCTTGGCCACAGGATAAATGAGGGCAGGCCAAGCCTGTCCTCAACAGCCCCCGTGGGGTCCACTAACGAGGTTTTGGGGGCAGGCGCGAAGCCTCGCTGGGAGGCAGAAGCTTCTGCCCTGCTCGGCTTCCCCCGGCTCCCGCGGTTCCTCCTGCTGCTGGACGAGGCTGAGAATGTGTTTTTCCTGTGTTTTCCTGGTATTTTCCCTGCGAGTCACCTCCTGCCCGGAGCCAGTCTGGCAGCTCCAGCCTGGCTTCCTCTCCCTAGTTGCGTTAATAGTACCGCCGTGCCGACACGGAGAGTTACGCTGGGCTGTGGCATAGCAACCAGGCGATCAGTTAACTTCGTAGAGAGCGATAGGTAAAATAAATGACGGTAAAGGAATCAGATCTGTTTGAGGATTAAGGCTGCCTGTGCACAATTGGAGGTGCTCGCCCTGGCCGGTGTTTTTGGCTCATGTTGGGCCAGGGGGGGTCGGCGCAGGCACCGCAGCCAGTGTGGGAGCCGTGCCCCGGCTGCTCGTGGAGGGGGAGACGCGCGGGGGCCGTGCTCAGCCCCAAGCACGGCTCCCCTCACCTCATCATGAAGTTGTAAATGAATTTTAAATTCACACTGCCGTGTTAAATCAATGAACTCATCCTTAAAGACCAGCACTTTCCCAAAAATGTTGCGGATAACTGGTAGGCGTATCTTCCTGGCTGCCCGTCGCCTCGCGCCGATGCTTGGCCTCGGCTGTCTAAATGTCGTTTAGCAGAGTCACTTAAAAAGACGTGTGAATCGGGAGGAAAAAGGGATGCAGAGAGAAGCCCAGTGAGCGTTGCGAGGAGTCCGGAGGTTGCTCAGTTGTGCTAAAATAGGCATTTAATGATACTGGGCAAGACTGATGTGTGCTCCGTGGGCAGGGTATGATTCAGTCCCGGTGACTTTGCCTTCAAGCGCTCACTCCTTATAAATGATGTAGCTGGTAACTACGTCGTTGTCACTGAAGAGCCTCGATGGGTTTGGGGCGCGGTGGCCTCCTGCCTGGGGGGGTGGGAGCAGCCACGTCTGCCCTCGCACCCGAGGGATGTCCCCAAGGGAGAGACACGGGATGGAACACACCCTGCAGGGATAACTTCATCCCTGCATCAGCACTGGTACTAACCCGCGCGTTAAATGGGAATATCACTCTTAAATCCCAGGCTGAGCGCACCACTGAAGTGGATTAGAGCCAGACATTTAATTACCGTAGCAAGGTTTTTATTTATTTTTTAGGTATGGGCTGGGAGCAGGAGGTTCACGCGAGCACAGAGAAAACGGATGGTTGGCAACTCCCATCTGTGCAGTCCTACAAATCACCCGTGATTCACAGTTATATAAAGCTTCTTATATAGTAAACTATCTTGTTAATAAAAGCAGAAGTACAAGGTCCAATGTAATCCAGCGAGTGTGACTAACTGGATTTATAGGCTCCCTCCCAGTGCAGCAGCAGAAAGATTCCTCAGATCTTACAGGAACCAATTTTTGCCGAGATCCCCAGCAGTGATTGTTCCCCGTGGGAAGGGGCAATGGCGCGGAAGTAGGTGAGCGTGATTTATTGGATTGTTTAATCTGCCTTCCCAGGGTCGCAGTGTGAACAGCCCAGACTGGCACTGCCCCTCTCACCGACGTGGGCTTTGCATCTGCGGGGGCAGGTCCAGAGCCCAGCTTCCCCCCACAGCCACGCTGGGGGGAGCCCAGTTCATGGGGGGGGTGATCGCAGCCCACCCCTGCTGCCTCCCCCTCCTGCGGGACCCCCGCCTTGCTCCAGAGGTGATGCTTCCCACCCTGCGCCGCTCCTGCCGCTGCGGTGGCTCCCAGCCTGGGCTCATCCCTGAAGGACCCCCACCTCACCACCAGCCCCGGCGTCCCCTCGCTGGCTCGGTGTCAGGACAGAAACTCTTTTTCCTTTGAATTAAGCGGTGATCGTGGGGTGGCCGTCGCCTCCCGCTTCCGCAGAGGTGGATGTGTTCCTGTGATCCGCGGTGCTTCACGTCTTCCCTGCAGCCGGAGCTTTTCCAGGTTTCCATCACTGGGTGCGGGGCGGGATGAGTTGGGTCCTCGCATTCCCGTGACGTCTGTGTTGGTGCCGTTTGTCACCCCGGGAGAGGGAACGGCGAGATCTGGAGCGCGGTCTGGAGAGAGGAGTGGGCTTCGGGGAGGGCTGCTGAGAGGGAGGCTTTGAGAACAGCCAATATTTATAGAGTATTACAGCAATGGCATTTGTGGATAATTTTGGATATTAAGGGAAAATAGCAGTGTTTGCTTCCCCAGCTACGCAAGGTATTTGTGCTGACAGCCTTCCCTGTGAAGGCACCGTTCCCAGCGCACCCCTAAAACCTCTCACGACTCTCTGTTATTCTCGGAGACAGCAGGTGGGAGAGTTTTACCCTTCCAGAGGCACTTTCAGCGTTCCCGAACTGGGAGCCCCGCTCGGTGCCTGCTGTGGGCAATGGCACATCCCG
>VWZL01000633.1:209542-226888 GCA_013396915.1 Stercorarius parasiticus
CTCCCTTGCCCCCGCGCTCGGGCTGTGCCGCTCTTCAGAGGAACAGAGAGTAAGTGGAAACAATCAAATTAATCTAAGCACCTGCCAGACCTCCGCCTTCGCTCAGGTGGAATACAATTTTATAATTACACGAGCGTGCTTTAATGATACTTTTGAAGAACCGGAGGTTCAGCCCTGGCGTTGGCCAGGAGGACCCCATTAATTGGTTTATTTTGCCGGCCGGTGTCTGGGGGCTGCGGGGGGGGCGGCGCGGGCGATGCCCACGGGTGCGGGTGGCACAGCCAGCAGCATCCCGGCGGGATCGGGCGCCCTCCCCAGGGAACGCCACACCGCTCTATTTCCCCTGGCCCTGCCAGTGTCGACGAAACCGCCGTAAGCCAAGGTGCCATATGTCATCCTCTCCTACAGCCTTTTTAAAGTGCGAAGAAAGAGACAACTGTGAGAGATGGCATTTCCACTGCCGGTGCCGCAACATATGCTCCGCGTGAAGGAGCTCAGCGCATTATAATGCAGGCAACAGGTAGGACGACGGATTGACGGGGTATTCTGGAGGCTTGGGAAGTGCAAGCGATGGCCTCCGAGTCGGCCCTTGTGAAGACGCTCCTTCCTGGCGGGTGTGTGGGGCGGACATCGTCCCCGGCTGCGGGGTGTTGGGGCTGCCCGGTGCGTGCGGCGGCCGCTGTCGGTATAACCTAAAATACTGCACACCCAGGAATGAGCTCAGCTCCCCAGTGCAAACCATCTTTCCAGCCCATTTGGCTGCGATGCCTCTTTGGGCCACTAATGTACAGGATCCAGGTGCTCGCCGCAGGCTCCCCACTTGCCTAATTTCCCACTTCTCTCTTTCCTTTGTCTAAAATTCTGCTTAACTCTGCTCAGGCTTGGGAGCCACGGCAGCATCCCCGGGAGCAGCCGGTCGGGCCGACTGCCTTACGTAAGCGAGGGAGGGACCTCGCAAAACTTCCTCCGTTCTGAGGCTTAATTAATTAAAAGCCAGTTTTTATGGTGCATGCGCTAATTATAACTTTTTAGCCCAGAGGATCAAAAGGAACTTGTTGCTTATAATTCTGTAATTCAAATCTGCTGCAATTAGTTTGGATGCTCAGAAATTTTCAAAATAATTCGTCTGTATAAATGTGCTTTGCTGAGATGATTTTTTTTTCTCACTTGAACTTTTTTGATACTCTTATATGCAAAGGAAGCTGCCTGAGGATATGTTTCTTGCAAAAAGTAGGGATGCTGATTCTTGAAACTATTATGCTGGCGAACAGTAAGAATTATCCGTGTTTTTTTAATACCGCAGTGTAAGAAATCCCAGGCAACAGCATTGCAGAAGGGGAAAGCACCCTGGGGAAGCACCGAGCCATTTTCTCTGGTGAGAACGGCAGCGATTTCCCATCGGGGCGAGCTCTTGTGACTTTAATTTGGTGTTTTGCTCAGAAGTACATCGGCTGCCAAAGAGCCGGAGCCCGTCCGTGATGGAAGGGTGGGAAAAGCAAGAGGCCTTTAGTCCCTTGTTAATGACCTGAAGGTACTTTCCCTCTGGGGGATCCGTGGCAGCAAGAAAGATGATTTCAGGGTTTGGCCAGACACTTTCTGAGTAAGGTGTAGGATTTGGGGCGGTTTGAGGTGCTGCCTGGCAAAAGGGAGACCCGTTACTGCACGGCTGGTGCGGGACGGGCAGGATGGCGATGCCAGGCTCAGGTCCGCAGGGAGGCAGCGTGGTCCGACCCGGTGCTGTGCTCTCGATTCTCCCTCTCTCCATGGCTGGAGGCGTTCGGTGTTGTCTGTGACAGCGATAACGGAGCCCCCGGCCAGGGGGGCTGCACGGTGCCCCGTGCCTTTGCGGGGGTGGGTTTTGGGGTGGAGGTTGGATCACAGCCCTTGGGTGAGGAGATCCTGCTGTCGGGGCACGCGGACCCTTTGCCACAAGACAACCATGATTCGAAATGACATCCGCATGCCTCCTGGCATGTACGCTACGAATCGCAGTAATTCTGTGTTGTAATGAAGCCAATTAGCACCATGGCTCTGCCGGCACGGGAGCCTCGGGAAGGGATGCTGGGCAAGGATGCCTGCACATCCCAGGAGGGACCCACCAGGCTCAAGCCATGCTGGTGCCGGTGCCAGAGCGTAAGCCCACGCTCCCGGCATCTCCCTGCCACACCGCACGCTGCTGCCAGAGGCCATGAACCGCGGGGCCGTGGGGAACCGGGGGGATCTTGCGAGGCAGCAGCCTTTCGCCTGCCCCAGCTCAGGGTAAGTCACAGCCCCCGAGGACGTGCCCCGGCGTAAGCCCCAGTCTGCCCCTTGCCTGTCAGGAGAGCCGCTCGTGGCCTCTGTATCGCTTGCTTTGGACAGACCAGGGAAGCAGAAAGGGGAGGAAAAAAAGACTAGTCTAAGCTGAGAGTGGAAAAAGGGCGATGCTGAATTTATTCTAGAGAGCAGAGCCGAGTCTCCTGAGTACAAGCAGCAGCTGTTTTTCCCGCACGCACAGTGAAAGGCTGGGGCGAATTCTCCCAGGAGTTTCTAATTTTCTGTGCAGTGATTTCAGCGCCGTGTCCCCCCCCGGCTCGTGCGTGCCGATGCAGGAGCTGCTGGCGGCGCTGCCTTTCCCAGCTGCGCCCCGGCACTGCCGGTCCCGCGGCTCCGTTCCCAGGGTGCGGATCCCACCGCTCCGCTCCATCCGGAGCAGCCCAATGAGCAAAGAGTGAGGAAATGATTCCCACCGAACAGGAGCCGCCCCAAACCCCCCACCACACAGCACACCGAGGTGGTGGCAACCAGCTGGGCAGCCTGGGGCACCCTGCACCGGCAGCCCTGACTCTTTCAGAATTACTTATTTTGATAAAACAGATTGCTCTGGGGGAGGAAAAAGCTGTCTGGCCCTTTCCAGGCTGAGCTGGAGTAAACCAAACACCATTTTTTCCTTTTGCCCAGTGACTTAGGGTTGCCTGGGTTTGTTTGCCATGCATCCTGAGCCCTTGGACGAGAGCCGAGTGCCACGTGCTGCAATGGCTCACGCTGGCCATCGCTGGGCAAGTGCTTTAAGCTGGGCATCGGGTCCCAAATGCCACCCGCAGTTAGCCCGGGTGGGCGATTCACATACTGCCCATTTCTTATTCTGCGCTTCCACGAACACCTGCAAGGAGCTGCTCGCTCCACTTCCACCGGGGAAAGCGATATTTTTGCTTCAGTTCATTATAAATAAGCATCCAGGGAAATATTAAGTCAGGCATTAAATCCCAGCTACTTACAGGATTGGCACAGGAGAACATCGTCTTAGGCCGAGGGGTGAGACGACAGAAGTTTATGCAAATGGAGCAGCTCACGCTTGGCTCCGGCTCTGCGTGGGCGATCCCTGAGCCCCTGGCCGGGGATGTGGGAGCCAGGGCACCCCGCCCCGGGCCCGGCCGGCTGGCTCAGCCCCTCCTCGCTGCAGGGAACAGCGGTGCCGAGGCATCGAGGACCATCCGGGACCTGCCCGGTCCTGCCGATGGAGGGGAGAGCAGAGCTCTGGGTCCCCACTGCTGAGCCCTGTCCTCAGCCGCGTCCCTCCTTACTGCTTGTGCGCAAGGAACCCGCATTCCAAGGGTGGGGAAACCCAGTAAATCTGGTCGAAAAGGTTGCAATCTGTTAATAAGCAAATTGCTCATTTAATTATCTTAATTACGGTTTCGCTGTGCTAATGTTATTGCCAATAGAAAGAGGGGTAAAAAAAAAAAGGAGAAAAGAAAAAAAAAAAAATCTCCTGGATTCGCAAAGCCTCGATTATGGGCATGTGAGTAACATGCTTCTTTCCAAAGCCGGGGTTGCCATCCACTGTGGGAGAAGGAAGGTTGGGCTGTTTCCCCGCTGTGATTAGCGCTGATGCCTTCCCCAGCTTTGACGAACCAAGGCAAACGCACCAAGGATGGCAGGAGCCGGGGAGGAGCGCCGGCTGCCGCGCCTCGCCGCCTTCCGCTGCTGTGGTTACGTATATGCTTTAATTTCTCCATGATACGGTCAGCTGGTGCTGGGCTGCTACCGAGCACTGCGCGCGGTGCCCGGCCGTGCCACGCAGGTGCTTGCCGGTGGCATTGCCCATTCCTGGCCCCCTGTCAGCCTTGCAGAGCCCACCGTAAAACTGCCACCCAAGAGCGATGTGTTTAAGTGTATGCCTAAACATTGCACTAATTAGTGCTGGTGAGAACATGTGCGGTAATTACACTTTTTTGCCGTTTAAAACACAGCTACTGTTATTGTATAAATAGACAGAGCACAAGCAAATATGTTTGTTTCTACCTTACCTTGTGCGTTACAGAAAGAAACACCATCTGCCTTAAAAAACGTATTTATTATTCACTCAGAAACCACTATACAAAACTCAGGAATAAACATCAAAGTCACAATATTGGGTTTCCACAGCAAGGATGTCGGGGGGCTGAGGAACCACCCGCCGCAGAGCCGGGGCGTAAGGCAAAGGGAAGGACGCTTTGGGATCAGACGGTCCCTGCTCGGCTGGGGGGGCGTTGGCATTGAGCTGTCGCGGATCCGTCCCCCATCCTGGAGCCTGTGGGAATGAAGCTTTTCTGGAACCTTCCTATTCGCTGGCTCTTTGCACCCAAAACGCTCCCCCAGACCTTCCGACGGCTCCTCTCGGCAGCAGCCGCGGCACCGGCAGAGCCTGCAGTGCCCTGGTCTCCCAGTTCCCCCAGTTCTCAGCCCAGTTCCCTGCTGGCAGTGAGTGCACTTGGCTGACGCGTCCCTTGACTTCGCTGGCGGGACAGGGAATTCCTTGGCAGGATCTACACGGCCGGCACCTGCTCGGACACGAGGCATGTCGCTGCCAGCATTGCTGGAAGGGATTTCGTGGATACGGGGCTGGAAGGAGAGCTGGCTCCCGCAGCACGTGTGTGGATGGTTTAGACACCAAGCAGTCAGCTTTTCCGAAGGATGCTTCTTCAGGGTGCTCCTCATCCCGTGTGGGCTCCGATGGCATGTTTATGGCCATGGCACGTATGGCAATCACAGGCATTTTGTCTGAACGCGTTTAGGCATTTTCTCCTATCAAACTGGGGCCGTTTTCAGCTTAAATGATGATAGCAGGGTTTGGAGAACGAGTTATGGGCAGCGGGGAAAGCATGGGGCTCTGGAAAACCGGAGAAAAGGAGGGCACATGACACACATCCCCTATCCCTCATCCTCCCTGCGCGCTTCTCCACACCTCTGCCCGCCCAGCCCCGTCCTGGGGAGGTGAAATCAGGGATAAAGAATGGATAAACCCTGAGTGCTGCGATGGGGGCTCACAGCAGTGGGGGACCACGTCCCAGCAGTGTTTCGGGGCAGCAAGCCCATCTCCGCGACCCGCTCGCCAGCCCAAAGCTGGGCAAACTTTCCCAGAGGCCAATTAGCCGGGGGGTGGGAGGGGGTCTGGAGCGGCCGTCAGGCACCGGGGAGGCGAGATGCAGGATCTCCACCACCCACCTTCCACGTTGGGAAGCCGAATAATCCGTTTTTCCCCAGCCCCAGACAGAACAAGTGCGTCATAAATATTCATCTGCTCAACTGAAAGCGTTAGCCCTTGTTTCCTCGAGTGGAACTAACTGAAAATTGATGATAGTTTTCTGAAAAATGCAAGATTATGTACACAGAAGCAATTATATACAAACTTATCAATTATTTAACAGCTTGTTAATGAGCAAGTTTCAGTCTCGTAGCTCGGGCTGTCCCGCCCGTTAGATGCTGCGGGCGGCCGGGCACGGGGAGCCGAAGGACTGGCGTTTTCACGTCTTGAGCGATGACCCGCGGGCACCGAGCTGCGGGAGAGGATGGTGGCAATGCCGGCTGCCGGGCCAGCATCCAGCGGCACCACCAACCTCCGCGCCTCCAGCTCCAGATGCCTGCTCACAGCCTGGAAGCATTAGCTGCGTTATAAGCTCTTGAAATTCTCATTAAACATGTATAAATGGAAATAACTTGATTTTCTAATGCAAGCGGACAATTTGCATTGATAGAAAATGCATGTTCCTGGAGCAGTGCTGGTGCGCCGGGGCTGCCAGCCCCCGCCTCAAGCCTCCTGGACCCTTTTATTGGAATTCCCAAACATCCCGAGCTCTGTTGTGCGCTATTGGCGTTAGCGGTTTCAAGCCGTGAGGGGTGGGGGGTCTCCGCCAGGTCCTGCTGTACCACGACCCCGCTGCAGTCGCTTTGGAGGCGACGGGAATGACAAAGTTTATTTCAATCCCCATTACGGTGCCGCTTTCAGAAGCGTTTCTTACATCATTACGACCCGTGCCAGAATGGAGATGTCTGCCTGTAAATCGGGGGGACCTGGGGCAAATGAAACCCAGCAATTTGGTTTCCTTGAGCTCGGTGGAAGACTTGTGCATCATAAAAGCAAAAACTGATAAACGCTTGCGAATGCAAATAAGGGGAGGTGCATTACTTGTGTTAAGGAGATTATGTGCATTACTTACACATAGATTACTTATGTGCCATGGACATGGAAAGCAAAGTATTCCATGTAATTGTACACATGGATTCCTTTACATGTGGAAATGCCCCAGCCCAGCACCCGGAGGGATGAGCGTTCCCAGCTGGGGAGGGGGATCAATGGGACCCCCCAGCACCCGGAGGGATGAGCGTTCCCAGCTGGGGAGGGGGATCAGCGGGAGCCGGGGCAGGGAGTGGACTCAGCAAGGGCTTGGGAAATTACACTCAGCTGCAGAGGAAACTGCTTTGATGGCAGAGGGCGAGGCTATAAATTACCCCATTAGAGGGCAAGTCACCTCTGAGCACTTTCCCAGCCTCTTTCTCTCTCTCTCTGGGTTTTTCAGAGAGGAAAAGCCGTGCTTCTTCTCACGCAGCAGAACCCACCAGCCCAGGGAGCTGCGCTTCCCTCCGGCTCCGTGCTGCCGGCAGAGGAGGAAGGCAGGAACGTCTCACAAGGTGAGCAGTAACGGGGTGGTCTTTGGAGTTCCTCCTCCGGGAAAAACCTGTCTTTTCTCCATGGCAGGAGGGCACCAGCTTTTCCTGTTGCACGTGCTGCTTGACCCGCTGGTGGGGACGCCACTGCCCTTGGGGACATCGCTGCCCAGCCCGGGATGGTGTCTGGGCTGCTCCCTTGGGAAGGCGGCTTGGGAAAAGGCAGGAGCGGGTCAGGAACTGGTGGAAACGGTGAGCAAAGCACAAAAGGGTGGGCGATGGTGTGGTGGGATGGGCCGTGGCATGGTGGGACGGGCACACAGGGTTCGGGTTCAGCTGATGCCCTGTGGCAGAGACTGGGGAAGCCCGTCTCTGCAGGGCAGCCCCGTGCCAGGTGCTGAGCAATCAGTCTGTGCTCTGATTCTCCTTCCGCTTCAGACAAGAGGGTGTTTTAAAACTAAATGTAATCTAGATTATTCAAACTTAATATAATCTGCGTCCAGGTTTCAGAACCAGACTGACAGTGATGGCTTTTCCCCCGTGAGCTGATTTGCTTATTCCTAAAGGAAGAGATGCAAGATCTCGTTAACGGAAATCTGCAGAGACTGTGTTTTTATTTTGGCAAACAGGAAAGCTGTCAGGCTGTAATGTGAGCAATGGAAAAAATTATTAGGAGAGTTATTAGAGACCTGTAAATCCCGTTAGCATAAACGGGGACAGGTAGGCAGGGTTCCCGATGCCCCAGTGATTATTGCTGGGGAAACGGGATTCCACGTCAGTCAGGAAAACGCGTTCCCGTTACTTTATTGATGGTTATGAAGATGGTGAGCAGAGGCGAAGTGACTTCTTTGCATTTTAAGCATTAAGACCTGCTGCGGGGGCTGGCTGGGCCCCGGCCAGGCGGGGACCCCCCCATGAGGGCTGCCCATGGGCTCTTTTCCACCCGCCGGCATTTCCTCCCCAACCCTCACGCTTAAAAAGTGCTTTTAAAAGCTGCTGGCAGCAGGTATTTAGGTGTCTCGGTGGAAAGACTCCCTGCAGAAGACGTGTAGGCTTGGGGGGTCGGGGGGGGGGGGNCCTATCACATTTTTGAATGTGAATCGCTGATGAGGAGTTTCATTGCATTATTCATCCTGGAAACTGTGTAAACCAAGAAAGTTAAAAAGAGGGAAATTGCCGCTGTAAGCCGAGGTGTTTTAACATGCAAATGATGGCTTTTATTCCTAGCGATAGAACTGCTAGATTTTTAATTTTACACGCTGTGTGCTCGGTTTGCTGTCTGTGCCGACACAACAGTCCTACGGCTCTGACTGGGGTCTCCCCTGTTTCCGTTGCTGTCGAGCCGCTCTCAGATCTGTGATAATTTAATTAACCTGCCCTGTTCTGCCGCGTCTGTCGGCGCAGGGGAAAAGGATCCAGACATCCAGGGAGCTGCTCCTTTGCCTGAGCACACACCTCTCCCGTACAAAAGCCACACAGCAGCACTTTCCCCACCTGGCGATCACATTGTGGGGTTTTAAATTACAGGTTGTTTTCAGAGACGCGTGTCAGCTGCTCGGGGTGAGGAAGAAGCAGTTTGTTGGACGGACGGGGTCTGGTCACGTCGCAGCTGCGGGGGAAGCCGGGATCCGGGGCCGGAGGCGCCTGGTGTCGTTAGGTTTGGCAGCCGGCTGGAAAACCAAGGTGCTCGCACAAGGGCAAAGGCATTTTGGGAGTTTAAAGGTAAGCTTTGACCCCGCCGCTCGTCAATGTGATGCTTCGTGGCTCTAAAAATAGAGCATCTCCTGCGGAGGAGGGATATTTTGGGAAAAGCTAGTTACTGCAGCCAATCTCCTGTCACCACCGCAGCCCCTGCTCCCAGCCTTTCTCCAATTCCCTTCTGCACGGAAATTGTACCAAGTGCCAAGAAAGAGCTGGCGTGTGCCCTTGTGAAGCCACCCGCCCTGGGGCGAGGGCAGCCCCCTCCTCCCCAGCCTTCCGGGGGGTCGCATCCCCTTCCCCCCCCCACAGAGGAGAGGCCGGGGGGGCCGTATCCAGCCTGACGGGGCACCTGGCCGGTGTGCAAGTCTTAACCACCCCCTGGCCCATAAAGTACAGCTGGGGACACCCAACATCCATCTGAGCCGGGGAACCCATGGGGAGGTGCGGGCACAGGGATGCGGGGTGTCACCGAGGGCAGGGGGGCCCACAGGGGGGGATGTGAATCGCCATTCCTCCCCCTCCCAGCTGTCCCCACGCAGGGCTGAGGGTGCCTTCATTCTAGAAGCACGCTAACGAGCTGCTGGCAATCAGGTGGTTGGGCCGGGGAGTGGTGGGAGCCCCATGAGATGCAATTAGTCATCACTTCACGCGTGGCGCTACAACGGAGCCCGATCGGAACCATTAGAAAAGCGGATCCTGTGGGTCGCGCATGTGCCTTGTAATGAACCGAGGGGAATGCCCCCGGCAGTTTATTTACCAAAATCACCGCTCAAAACACACTTTGAGAGGGTCTCTAAAGAGAGGGAAGTGGGTAGAAACGATGAACTCCAGCTCGGAGAAAGCAGGCATGTGAGGTGTATTTTTCTTCTTATAAATGCAAAAAGAAAAATACGCTCCTTTTGCTCTTGGCTCCCAGCAGACAGCTCACGCCAGCTCCTCCACGTCTGCCTGATAATGATGGAAACTGCCTCGGATGTCTCCTGCAAGCACTGGAATTAATACCGTTCTTCATCGGAAGTGGCATATTCAACTACTCCCCAAAAGGTGAACATTAATATTCTGATTTTCGGTTGTTAGACCCATGCTCCGGCCTCGGAGTGGCAGCGATGGGGGAAATCTGGAGGTCTGGAGTTTGGGTACCGCAGCTCCGTCCCCACAGCATCGGTGGAGGGAAGCGCCCCTGGTGAGGCCTCATCCCATTGGAAATGTAGTGCTGTGACAGGTCCCACGTCAGATCACTGTCTCGGAGTGTTTTCAGTGCAAGAAAAAGGGAGATAAATCTTCACAGATGCAGCCTCATTATCTATGTGGCTTTTAGGCATAATTTATACCCGACGTCTTGCCGCTTCTCTGGTAGAAAATTGCATTGTTGGTTCCCCGGCTCTCAGCTTTTGCAGCAACTGTGTCAGAAATATTGAAATAAATCGATCTGACTTGAGTTCCCTGTACATTTTTATTGCCGATTTATCAGCGCGGGCGAGGCACTAAATGAGTTACGTTGGTGGGAGGAGGAGGAAGGTGAGGATGTGGTGG
Organism: Stercorarius parasiticus; assembly: GCA_013396915.1. Lineage (NCBI taxonomy): Eukaryota > Metazoa > Chordata > Aves > Charadriiformes > Stercorariidae > Stercorarius > Stercorarius parasiticus. The sequence continues at coordinate 219,683 of VWZL01000633.1, forward strand.
CCTGTCTGCCCGCACCCTTGTCAAAAAGAGGTTTGGGTGCCTCGGCAACCGCCGCTGCCCACACCAGGGATCTGGCTGAACTCTCTCTACCTCCAGTTTTCCTTCTTTTTTCCTTCTTTTCTCTTTTTTTTTAAATCGCATCCTAATTGAGGAAGCAGTAAAAGCTTTAAAAAAATAAAAAAGAAAACAAACAAAATTAATGAGCAGCATCAGGGGAGAGGAAAAAAAAAAAGGCGTTTTCTGGCCAGAGTCCTTGGCATGGGTAGGAAATAGCTGCTCCTCTTGGAGAGCGTTTAGTCTGCTGTGAGCTGCCAGCTGAGGAAGTCAAGTGAAAACCAAGTGCCTGGAAGCCGCGTTCGCTGCGTCTCCCTCCGCTCCGCTCCCCTTGAGCCTCCGCCCGAGCAGCGGGGACTTGGATCTTTATTCCCAGACTAAATTGCTTTTGGAGCTTTGGCTCGTTTGTCAGCGAGAGAGCAAACAAGCTGCCGTTTGGGCTAAGAGCCTTCACAGCTCCTTCTCCTGACTGCGTGTGCTCACACCGAGGAGGCGCGTGGCGAGCATCCTCAGCCCAGGGCCAGCCCCGTCCCTGTCATGAGTGCTGCTCAGGCTCTGCTGTCGAGGTGGCTGGTGAGCAGGGGAGAAGCCATTAGCATCTTACTGATTAAATCTTCCATAAACACCCAAGCCGGCATCTGGCCCTGTGAGTTCTAGCAGGGCTGACCATCCCCGTGCCCCCAGACAGCAGTTCCAGGAATCCCCCGGAGCATCCCCTGGGAGCAGCCGGGCTCCCTTCCCATTCCTTGGCAGCCGGTGCCGATGTTTGCCAGCGAGGAGAGCAGGGCTCCTGGCGCCGGCACCCGCGTGAGAGGCTGACACAGATGGAGCCGCGCGTCGAAGCCGCAAACTCTTGCAGGAGAAGTTTCACACGTCTGGGAAACATCGGAGTCTGTATCAAACCTCGGAGATTCCTGGTTCCTCTGGGAGACTGGCTTTGCTCAAAACAAATGTGTCCAGGTGCTCACGCTTGTCGGGAGGCTGTCTGGTACAGATGACGAGCTGAGCAAGAGTTGATAAGCCTCCAGCAGGTGTTTGTGTACACAGCTCCTAGTTCTACGGCAGTGGGTGGCAGCCCAAGGTATTGACCTCCTTCACTTGCGTCTCCCCCTGTCCAATTTGGGGGTCAGTTTTCTTACCCTCGTGCTTGATTCTTTCTGGCCAGCGAATATTTTGGGGTTGAATTTCTTTGCTTGTTCTTGCTTCGGAGTTTTAGGCTGGTTGGCCTCACTTGCCCACGGGGAACTGGTCCATCCGAAAGCTGAGTCTTGCCTTGCCTTTGAGCGTCCCCCGATGCTTGGACAGCCACGCTGCTTGGCTGCGGCCGAGGAAGTGTGTGACTGCAGATGAGTAACACGCTGATCCTAGCGGGTATTCCTGGAGTTCCTGGGGTCATTTTCCATGGCTTTAAGCCTCCCTTTGTGAAGGGTGTTGCTATCACAGGCTACTTCTGCAGCCAGCGCTCCCTTACCTATGGCAGCATTGCCTTTCCCCCCAGGCGCCAAGCAGCAAGTTTTTCCTTGTGTGGAAACACTCATTACAGAGTAAAGACGCATAAAACCTTATCTTCATCCTCAAGGTCTGCTTCTCAAAGGTAGTAGTAGGTAACGCACTGACTTTCCCTTACTGCCGGACACTGGCCCGTGGAAGGCCTTGCTCCATGCAGAGTGCTCCTCACCACCTGTGTTGTTCCTCTCCCTCCACAGACCATCCCAGCTCTCTCCAGAGGAATCAGCAGGTCGTTTCTAGCCCACGGGGAAGCGATGCCAGGTTGCTTCTTTCAGCAATGCTCCTTTTCACTAGAACTTTCAGTTTTGCCCCAGAGTTTTGGGTAGGAAGAAGAACGGAGTTTTCTGGCTTTGGCATGAAGTTAGGAACCCAAATGGAGACAATTAATGCCTCACAGGGATTATTAGAAACAAAAAAAAAAGCACTGGAAAGAAAGCATGCCATAAATCCAAGCCTTTCTGTAAGCTCTAAATCTGTTATGTGTTAGACCGTAGTCTTTTAAAACAAAAGTGACTGTACCAAATAGAGACTGTTATTGTTTAAATATTTCTGCTGGGAAATGCTGCATGAAAAGAAGACACAAGAGCTGCCCTGACGCAGGATTTATTAGAGCAAGTTGGCACCAGTCTATTTGTAGGGAGCCGAATATGCTTGTAGAGATTATACCAGATTTACAATGATTAATAATGGATTGGACATGGCAGACTTCAAAGGGCTTGGCTCCCTCGCAGTTTGGTGGTAGGTTGAAGTTGAAATAAAACTGCAGATTTGCTCCAGTGGTTCAAACAAGTTTGTTTTTTCCCCTCGGAGAGCGAGGCTTTTGACCAGACAGCGCCAGCGAAGCCCCGTTCCTCGTGCCCTCGCCCCATGGCTGATGTGGTGGCGCACTGAGGTTGCCACCCAGCTGGGCACGGGTCCCTGGGGAGACCCGCTGGCCACTGTGGCCAAGCCCAGCTCCAGCGTGATTCCCGGCCAGGTCCAGCATCCTGGGAGATGCCCTGCTCCTGCGAAGCTGCTGCACTGACTGAGAACAGCCCGAGGGCCCTGACCCTGCAGCTGCTGGGGATGGTGAAGCCTTTAATTATGGGAAGGGTTCTTCTTGGAGATGGAGTAGGGAGCTCACCTACCGGGAGGATGAGCGGGGATTTTGTCATCAGTCTGAGGGATTAAGGGAGCCGGGAAATGTAGGACATCCCTCTGGCTCGCAATGTCGTCTGTGCATACACAGACCTCGAGCTATTTTTAAAGACTTCCCAGCGTTACGCCGTGGCTGCAACTTTTCGTATTTGACACTTGGAATCCGCTCCTTGCGGCAGGAGCTCTCTCTCCCACGGGGTCAGGGGGGTCCCAGCCGCGCCGAGGACAGCACAGCCACCGAAGATCAGGACTTTGGAAATCAATAACAACCTTATTAGTTATGCATTGTTATAAACATGCTCTCATTTGATCTCTGTCCGGTGGTTCAGTGGTGTCCCGCCTGCAGTTGCCCAGCCCCATCCCTTCTCGTCCCCGGTTGGGACGTTTGCCTCTGCTCTTTCACGTGAGATCACTCGAACGGGCAGGAAAAGGCCAGGGCAAGCGTGAGCCGCCAAGGAGCCTCGGACAGATGTATTTCATAAGTGATAAATGCTTTGGCGTTAATCAAGCCTTATTGTGTGTTATAGTTGTGAGGCATCTCGAGCTAATGAAGACGTTTTCCCTCTATCTGCCATTATCTGGGCGCCTGGAAGAGCTGCAGAGGAGCTCTCATCCCGCTCCAGGCAGAGCTGATGGGATTTGCACCGGTCCCAGTTGCCATGGAGAAAGTGTTAGATGGCTTTAATACATCTCTGCGAATTTCTCCCCGGAGTTTTCCTGTGACAAGCCGGACTGGAGGTAGCGTATAAGAAGCTATAATCTTCTGACTCTATGAAAAAATGATTGATGGAGCGTGAGGGGCGTAAACAGCTTACCGGGGCTCTGCCAGCACGTGGCGCAGCGCGGTGGGCACCGGCCGCGGTCCCCGAGGGATGCTCCCCTCGACTGGGGCTGCACCACGCCGCCCCAAACCCCTCTGCCATCCAAATCCATGTCACCCTCACCCCACACCTCTCAGGGGACACCCAGGCAGCCCCCCCCCCGGACCTTTGCTGCGCCCCTTGTGCACGGGGTGGGATGGGGACGGTGCCATCGTCCCCTTCCTCATCGCCAGTCCGGCCATGTCGCCCATCACCCCCGCGGCTGCCAGCAGCGCCGAGCTCCCCACCTTCTCGTTAGCATGCATTCGCCGGGAATTAAAGGAAAGGAAATTAAACCTCTATTTGTTTTCGCATCAATGTATTCCCATTTAAAAATCCTAACGTTTACATTTGCCTGTTTGCTTTTTATGTTGATGAAAACATGAATGATTCATAAAAACAGAGGGGAAAGAAATAATTTCCAGCTCGGCATGCCAAGAAGTCAGTCATTCCCCTGCCCGGAGCTTTCATTTGGGGTTATTTCCCCCTGGATTCATCAGTCTGCTCTGCCTTCACTTAAAAGATTACTGACCGTGGACTGCGATGGAACCAAGTAAAGCTGAGCTGGGTGTTTTCAGCAAGAGAGGAGACAGCAGGGAAATTCGGAGGAGCCAGGAGCGAAGTGGTGGCTGCAGAACCTGCAGCGGTTTCTGGAGGCTGCAGGAACAAGCCCTGGGCCGGTGGGTTTGGGAGTCCTTTCATCCATGCCGCCTCCTTCCTCTCCCTTTTTGCCTTTTTATTTTATTATTTTTTACCCCCACACACATCCCCAGTGGTAATTCTGGCTGCTTTAGATTCTCCAAACATTTTCTCTCCAGCAGCTCATGGGCTTTTGAAATATGAAGTCCATCAATCACCGGTTAATGTCACCTCCGCAGCGGTTTCTGCTCCCGGGCAGCCTCCGCCGGGGCCGGACTTGGTGGGCGGCTGCTGCCATAGCCAAAATCCAGGTTACCCGGCTCCTTGTTCTCTCCTTCCCTTGTTTTCCAGGAGTTTTGGTGAAATCCCCTGCGAACACCGCAGCGGCGCTGGAGGCTGCCCGAGCGCTGGGCTCAGCGGAGGATCCCGTGGAGGGCTGTGGAGAGGTTGCACGGCAAAGCGTGCGCTTCAGCTGGTGTGCCGGGGTTAAAACGTAATTAATTAGCAAGTTTATGGTGTTTTCCCATCTGAAATTAAAAACAAAAATTATGCAGAACATACAAGGTAATTAGGAAGCAGCAAGCTGCAACACACCTTTAAACGAGAGCTCTAAAAAGCATGATGTTCGGCAGCAGATTTTTAATGTAAGAGCTAATAAAGGCTCATACCCTCCATCGCGTTCCTGGGAGCATCCATCACGCTTCGCCCTTCCCTTACGGATCCAGGTAGGGCCCCAGCAACACCCAAATTTTTAATATTCTCAGTGCTTGTCCATGATCAGATTTCCCATTTAAAATCTATTAGCCAAGATGAGAAAATTGGTTCATATTTTATGTGCCTGGTTTAATTTATTATTTTTTTTCCCCCCTTGCATTTACAGCTGGCCCCTAGTGTTTCATCCACCCCCTAATGATTTAGCTGTGCAAGATGTTCCACCAATTTATTAGAGTGGAGTGCACGGAGCAGGCCATGCATATTAAACGGGAAGTTTTTGCTACACTTGGTTCAATAATCTGAAAGGAAAAGTTGTTGGCTTGTTTTGGTTTTTTTTCTCAGTTTTTTCCTGCGTGCCAGCTGCTGCTGCAGGCAGGGCGGTTTCCCAGCCCGGCGATGCCGATGCGCTTCCCAGGGGAGCGATGCCCGGCAGGCGAAGGGCATCCCCTCCCTGCCCGCTGCGGGAAAGCGGCTGCGCTGCTCGAGCCGAGGGAACACCTGCCGGGAGATGAGGCGGCTGCTGATCCATACGTCTCCTTCTCAGCACTAAATCAAAGCTGGGAACTGAGGTCTTGCTCTGTTTTTCCTTCCAGCCAGGTCTGCAATGCCGGCAGCAGAGGGGTTTGCACGTTGTGCCGTTCCCCTGTTGCCAGCCTCGCTGAAACCTGGCTGCGCACAGGCTGGAGAGTTTTCCTTCCCTTCGGCTCCTTGTTTTCCCGCAGAAGGTAAAGGCTCCATTTGGGAAGCGGCTCCCTGGCCAGCAAGCGATGGGTGGGCATGGCCGGGCTCCCGCCCGTAGCCCTGGGATGGCCAGTGGCCACCCCGGGAAGGCAGCCGGAGCTATTCACCCCGCAGCAATATTTCCCCATCCGGGAAAGGCTGGCATCCCCCCAGCCCCATCGCTATTTGGCAGCCACTGACATTTCCAATTGCACTTTTGTCACCTGTATCCCTCATCCCCTGCTCTTATTTGCTGGCTCGGGGACAATCTCTGGGGTTCTATTTGAATTATTTTGCTTAGGTTGGCACGTGGGGATGCAGAATGCCAGCCCAAGGCAGGGGCACCGGCCCCGCTCTCGGCTGCGGCGTTCGTTCCAACACTGAGAGCACCATCAGGGCTAATATATTCCTGCGATAAGGCTGACTAATTAACGTACAGCCAGTTGCTGCTGCTCTGCTTTCCCATTTCTTTTGCTTGTCAAGCTCAGAGTCCCATCATAATTGGAAATTTTCAGGCACAACAATTCTATGTGAAATACTGGGTTTCCTTGTTCCGCGCATGGGGCGGCTCGTGGTCCCGTGGCCGATGGCTGCTCTTCGCTTCCCCCCAGCACCGAAAACAGCGCGGGGGTCGTGGCTGGCAGCCGGCTCGGCAATTAGCCACGGGGTGGCCAGTTCCCTTCTGGGGCAACTGAGGCAGCAGCGAGAGGGAAAGGGGAGAAAACAGCCCAAAATCTGGTCCCAGCATCTGCTGCTGCAGGAGTCGCAGGCTCTTGGGGCGCTCCTAAATGAAGTTTCTGATTATTATGAGCAGTAATCACATTGGTTAAACAATTTTAAAGAACGACCTTCCTTTTTATTGCGTTTCTTAATGTTTTTCCCTATTTTTCCCTTGTTTTCCAGCCTGGGGGGGGTGGGGGGGGATCGGCATGAGAAATGGGGGGGACGTGAGCCGCGCCAAACGGGCGGCAGAAGAAAAATCGTCCTCACAAAAACGCCAGCGTCAACCCTGGCAGGGAGAGAAGGAGAAAGATGGTGTCTGAAGGAGGAGAACATAAAAGCCTCTGCGGGAACGGTACCTGTGCAGGAAATATTGCCCCAAACTGCAGCGCTGGGGGGTGTCAGAGGTAATGGCTCTTCTCCGCTTTATTACCTTCGCGCGCACGCGCCGCGTGGTGACTGATCGCGTTTGTGCTGCTGTCTGTACCGCTCTTTCTAGTTTCCTCTGTGTTTTCCGTTTCTATTTGCTTTCTCCCTCCGTTTCCCTTCCGCCTCTCCCTCTCTCTCTCTCTCTGCCGTTATCTGTCTTTTCCTTTGCTTTTAGGCTGCTCCCTCCCAAAGACGACAGGCAGCAGCCTTGTCTCCCGCCCCGGTGCATCCTCGCCCAATCTGCCCCCCCTGCAGTACCCGCTTATCCTCCCAGGGAATTCACTTACTAATGAGTTTGCCCAGGTTTTGGGGCTATTTCCCGAGGCTGCCCAGCCGTACCAACCTCCGTGCCGCCTTTTGCTTGTCCCAGCACACATACCCTCCAGAAATACCGAGCCCCCGCCATGCACCAGCTCGGGGATGG
>VWZL01000633.1:226903-270111 GCA_013396915.1 Stercorarius parasiticus
GGGGGGGGGGAGGCTGCGTGGGATGGATTTGCTGCAGGCAAGACCTTTTATTTCTATGCCAGAGCTTGTGGGTGGAAAAGGTTGGAGAAACGCGGTGAAATGCTGCTTTGCTCTTCCCATCTTCATGACAAGGTGAGGGCTGGACCCGGGCAGCGCGGGGAGGAGGAGGAGGAGCAGGACCTCGTGGCGGTGAAGTCGCCGTGGATGATGTGTGCACCGGCGCGAGGGCGTGCGCGGTGTTAGTTTGGTTCAGTGCCCGCGATCAATACGAGCTTGCTCGGGGTAATTTTTTTTGTGTCTTTGGAACAGTTTATTTGGTTTCTGAAGTGCTGGTTTTCTACAGTAATTTCTCAAGCCTTGCCCAAGCCTCTTGTCATGTCTGCACTAAGTGAGTTTGAGGGCTATTTTCTAGTCCGCTTTGTCGCTCCTATTTTATTTTTCGGTTGGCTCTAAATTTACATTGAATTGTAATTCTGCTTTGTTTTGCTGACTTGGCGGTGAAAAGAAACACCTTACCATCACCCAGAAAACCCCTACAAGGCATTAATCTCTCGGGCAGCCTGCTGAGCTTCGCGGGTTCTGCTTTCCTCACCCCAAGCCCTTTTCCCCTGGTTTAGAATCACGGAATCGTAGAATCCTTTGTGCCTTTTGTCAGGCTTGGGCAGTGTCCAGGGATGGCGGGGCCATGGGGATGGTGGGGCCATGGGGATGGCGGGATGCGGGACCATGGCGATGCGGGGAAGCAGGGCCGTGGGCATGCGGGGATGCGGCGACATGGGGATGCGGGGACATGGGGATGCTGTGTCCCCACAACCGCGCCAGCCCCACGGCCCCAAGCCCCTCTAAAACCAAGCAGTAAATTAAAGGATGGCCCACGAGCGCGGAGGAGGGAAGAGAAAGCCTGATCTTTACAGCTGACATTTAAGCCTGCAGAAGGACGATGTATTTTACCCACTGTCACATTTAAAAGGCACTGAATTCATTATAACATTGAATAAATCTTTTTTTTTTTTCTTTTTTTCAAATGTATTTGTCCAGACGAGAGCCACCACTTTCCAGTCAAGAGCTCCTCCTGCTAGGACAAAAGCTTCCAGTGTGGGAGCGAGGAATNTTTGAGGGCTATTTTCTAGTCCGCTTTGTCGCTCCTATTTTATTTTTCGGTTGGCTCTAAATTTACATTGAATTGTAATTCTGCTTTGTTTTGCTGACTTGGCGGTGAAAAGAAACACCTTACCATCACCCAGAAAACCCCTACAAGGCATTAATCTCTCGGGCAGCCTGCTGAGCTTCGCGGGTTCTGCTTTCCTCACCCCAAGCCCTTTTCCCCTGGTTTAGAATCACGGAATCGTAGAATCCTTTGTGCCTTTTGTCAGGCTTGGGCAGTGTCCAGGGATGGCGGGGCCATGGGGATGGCGGGGCCATGGGGATGGTGGGGCCATGGGGATGGCGGGATGCGGGACCATGGCGATGCGGGGAAGCAGGGCCGTGGGCATGCGGGGATGCGGCGACATGGGGATGCGGGGACATGGGGATGCTGTGTCCCCACAACCGCGCCAGCCCCACGGCCCCAAGCCCCTCTAAAACCAAGCAGTAAATTAAAGGATGGCCCACGAGCGCGGAGGAGGGAAGAGAAAGCCTGATCTTTACAGCTGACATTTAAGCCTGCAGAAGGACGATGTATTTTACCCACTGTCACATTTAAAAGGCACTGAATTCATTATAACATTGAATAAATCTTTTTTTTTTTTCTTTTTTTCAAATGTATTTGTCCAGACGAGAGCCACCACTTTCCAGTCAAGAGCTCCTCCTGCTAGGACAAAAGCTTCCAGTGTGGGAGCGAGGAATCCAGCTCTCTCCTCTCCGGCGATGCCCGCGGCTGGTGGGACCCCACCACGGCTTTCACCTGGGGACGGGGAGCCGAGGCTTTGGCCGGGGGGCGACTGAGGGCTGACAAAGCCCCAAATCGCTCACACTCCTGCACCACCGACCCTCGCGAAGGGTTAAGTTGCTGCGATGGAGCTTGGTAAATCAGGCAGGGAAATAATCAGCTCCCAACTGAAATGAGGAGATGTTTGGTGTTTTACCGCTTCTTTCATACACTTTACAGAAACTAATGGTTACACAAATAATACCTCGGGGATGATAACAGGCTATAAATAATTCAAGGTTCTCCGGCATGGAGCTGCCGTGCGCAGGTTTGAGGAGCTCTGCCCGCTGCGGTGGTTGTCGGCGATGCCCTTTGCCGATGGGGCTGGGGGAAGGCGGAGGTTTCCCATCCATGCCGGGACCCGTCGCCTTCCACCCAGGCTTGTGGGTTAAACATCCAAAGAAATGGATGTTTCCGCGTCGGAGCCGAGCACCTCGGGAGAGTGGCTGCCTCCCGCCAGCCATGGGTCATGGCCAGGCACGGGCAGGGAACGGGCTCTGCGCCTCCGCGGCTGCGTTTTTCACGAGTATTTGAGGGTTTTTTGTGCAGAATTCCCCGCCTGCGGGTGTCGGTGGTTTCAGTTTAACTCTGCCGCTAAATATTTTGACAGCCTCTCTGCTGACAGCCTGGCGCAGCGTGTCACGCCATGCGGTGACAGTCCCCTCGGCTCCCCCCTGCACCGCACCGTGCCACGCGCTCCCCGCCACCGCGAGGGCTCTGCTGGGAGGCCACCACCCCCCGGGGCGGGGGGAAAAGCTCCCGAAACAAACCCCAGGATGGGAAAGGGGACGAGGGAGAAATCCGCTCTGCAGCCGGCTGTGTCGAAGCGGGGGCAGGCTGGCTGCCAAAGGGGGGCTCAGCTCCCCCAAAACACTCCCAAGCAGGTCCCCCCGCTGGCTATTTTAATATTTAGGCCACGCGCTTCTTGCTCGCTTAATGAGAACATGACCAGGAAAGTTGGTGGCAGGACCCACAGCTCAATAACCCAGGAGAACAAAAACCTTCTACGTCGCAATTTGGAAATGGATATTTCCTCAGCCCGGTGTGCGGGGAGGAATTGATCTGTCTAATCTCTTATCTGTGACTATGAAATTGTATTTCCCTCTTAATAGGCCCACAAATGTTACAGATGGATAGTTCAGGAGACACTGCAAATGGCAGGAATACTAAAAAGGGGCGCTGGGTTTTGCTCCCTTTGGGTTGTGGGAACGAGCAGGCGGGGATGCCGGGGTTTGGATCGTCCCCACTCCTCGGGGACCATCTCAGACCCCGACATTTACGCCCGATTTCTGCTGAACGGGGGCTGGGAGGTCTCTAAGGAGCTGCGTTCAGTTGAGGCACCACGACGCTGCCCCGTCCCCTCCTCGTGCCTGCAAAGGAAGAGGAGACAGCGGCAGACCCGGCTCTTGCTCCGCTAATCCCCATTTCCCACATGGAAAGGGACCAAATCCCGGTTTTCCCATGCTGGGATGGCCATCAAGTGCCCCGGCCATTTAAGCTCCCCATCGTGGAGCGTGCCAATGGCCACCTTCAATGTGGCAGAGGGGGCTCCTGCTGCCTCCCCCTCTGTCATTGCTGCGGCTTCGCCCCCTGTGGCTCCATCAGCCAGATATCGCTGGATCCCTGCTTCGACGTTGGGGTTGCAAAAACGTGAGTCCTGTTAGACAGCATCCTGTTAGAGCTACGAGCGGGTCCCGTCTCGGTGCGGCTGTGACGGGCTGATGCAAAGTGCCCCCAGCCCTGTCCGTCCCCCCCCCGCCTCCATCCCCCGGAGACGATCCTCCAAAGGATGGAGCAGAGGTGCCAAACGTCCGCTCCATCCCAGGAATTCAGGGCTGCCAGCGGCAAACCCAAACCGCTGCGAAATGTCTTAGAAATGGGGGGGAAATTCAGCCTCCCTCCCCCCTCGTTGCTTCTGGAAACCTGCCCAAGCAAGGAAAAGGAAAAGCACAGAAACCCGCCATGAAGCTGGCTGATGGATGAATGTGGAGCAGCCAAGGACCTTTTCAGGAGCAGACGGATGCCGTGACCCCCCCGCACATCCCTTGTGTCTGCCCGGGCATCAAGCACTGTGTGGGATGGCGCTCGGCAAAGCCCCCACCTCTGGCAGGGCACTCGTCGCCAAACCATCTCCGTACTTAAACACGTCAGATTAATCACTTTATCATCCCAGTACAGGTGGATTAATGCAGTGGCTTAATACTCTGTTTAAGCAGCTGATTTTTTTAAAAAAAGCTAAATAATGGAGGGAATTACTGTAAAATTAGAAAACTTAACAGTTTATTTACTGCTTATTGTCAGAGCTGCTGGCCCAAAAAAGCCGGCAGAGACACGCTGCTGCCCTGGCTCGGTGCTGTGGCGGGGACGTGGGGACAGCGGGGACCTGGGGACGGCGAGGACATGGGGACAGCAGGGATGTGGGGACAGCAGGGACACATAGCTCCAAGTGTGGAAACCAGAAATGCGAAAAGCAGCATTCCTCTCTCTGCCTTTAGCCACCGAGGAAGCCTTTGCCGGGATCGCTCCCGCTGGTGTAGCCGAGTCCTGTATCTAACCAAAACTGAAAAGGTAAGGAAATGACTAAAAGAAAAATAAAAAAGCTGAGGCACCACCATTTTCCCTAGATAAAAATGCTTTTTTGGTAAAAAATATCACTTGGTAAAAGTGATATCGATAAGCTCTCATTGCAGCCCACCTCTCTCCAAAGAGCCCATGGGCTGACACAGACGGGGCGATCCCGTGCTTCCCTTGCCTTGACCGAGCCGGGGGCGGCCGAGCCGACGGGGGAGGCACCGGGTGTTTCAGCCCCCCGTGCTGGCAGCCGTTGATGGGCTGTGGGCAACGGCATTTCTTTAACGGGTCTCTGTCTTTTTTCAGTGAGAAGAGGCAGCTCCTCGAGAGCTGGGGGCGGCGGAACCCCCGTCCCCTCCCCAGGCGGCGAGAATCTGGGCGTACTGAAAGCAGCCCCTGGGTGGGTGCCAGCGCGGACTTTGCTCCTCCAGGTGAGCAGATGCTGGAGCCCAGGTCCAGGCCCAGCCCCGGCTCCAGGAGGCCCTTGGTCGCCCCCAAAACACCGCCGCGGAGCGGGAAGGGGCTCCCGGAGCCGCGGGTGGGAATCCTGCCCGCACCACGGGGTGAGCACGAAGTAACGCTGTCCTGGGAAGAAACAGGCTTCATCTCCTCGTGTTTTAACACGGGAAATATCACCTGCTCCTCCAGCTCCTCACATAAACAGAGAATTTATCTGTCAGCCAGCTAAACCAATATAAGTTGAATAATATTTGTTGATTAATGTAGTCAATGAATTTCATATTTTCTTTAAAATATTTGCTGCATATTTCTGTAAATTATTCATCCGGTTTATAAGGCAAAGCAAATATTTGTGAATAGATATGAATTATGTGATTTATAAAAATGAAATATTCATGAGTCATTTTCATTATTCACCTCGTCCCGGAATTGCTACATCAATCTGATCAAGCAAATAGATTTGGTGAGGCTCAGCCCGAATTCACAGATATCATGGAGCTGGCTGGCTCCCGCGGAGCAGACCCGAGTGGGTTTGGACGGCCAGTTTGTGCCGTTTGAGCAGTTTTGAGCAGTTTGAGGGGTTTGCTGGGTGTCTGTGGCTCGGCTGCTGCCCCCCCGGCTTCGGGGAGAGGTGGGGAAGGAGGCGAGGGCTGAGCCCGCGGCGTGCTCTGCTGCACAAATCGGGCGGAAATCGGCTTTAACCTGAATTCCAGCAGCGGCAAGGGCAGGAGCAGGAGACTGACGTGTTCGGTCCCTGCCAAGGACAGCGGGATGCGGGCGCTGCCGGGAGGTCGCGCGGCGCTGCGGGGAAGGTGCCGGGGAGAGGTGTTCCAACCGTGAGGGACGACAGCGGGAGCATCCACTGTGCAAAACGAGTGAGAAACTTGGATGAAAAGCCTTGCTGGGGGGCAGCGCTCGACCGGGCGCTTTGCGGGGGTCGGGGGGGCGCGCTGCCCTGAGAGTCCCGCTGCTGGACGACGTGAGCAGCAGCTCGTGAAGGACGTGCTTGAGCCAGGGGCGTTTATCTCTGTGCTCTCCAGAAGCCGAGCAGCACCTTGGCGTTGTGAAACGAGGACAAGTGTGGAAAAGGCTGATGGCGGAGCTGTGACTCCAAGGGAGAGCCCCCCAGGACACCGGGGGACAACGGGCCTCCTGGCCACAACTGCTTTGCAGGGTCAGGGTGAGTCTGGGAACGAGTCTGGTGCCAGCCTTGGTGTTAAAAATAAAAAAATAAATGTAAAAAAAACTCGGTTAAGCAGATGCTTAACTTTTAGGATGTGAGTAATGCCTCCGACGACGCTGGGACCGTGGCTCTGCTTAAAGTTATGCACAGGCAAAATGCTGCCTGGACGGGTGCCACCCGCTCGCTGCCGCTCCGTAATGAACTCGGCTTTTTCGGGAGCTGCAAAATGAGCACTCAAAAATTCAGCTTTGGGGACCTTCGTATTTTCCGAAGTGTTAAAGTGCTTTCTTTTTAAATAGCAAGCTTCCATTTAGAAAATAGACTGTTCCACAGATAGCATTATACATCTTCTGCCACCGGGGTGTTTTGCACAACGCTGCGCGGGGACATCATAAAAACCATGTGCTTAGCCAAGTGGAATTGCTGACTCTATTACCCTGGCCAGAGAAAACCGTCTGTCTTCATCGTCCCACTTATCCATCAGGAAGGGGCGGGTGGTTCGGCGCCGTTACATCCTGCGCATCCCAGATCTGCAACCGGAGCCCACCAAGCCAAATCTTCGGGGATGCAGAACCCGAGGCTGTGGGTCCTCTCCACGTGTTGAAGAGGTCGGACAGACCGACAGACCTCACTACTCCCGCGGGACGTGCAGGGACCCCTGGGCACTGGGGACCCCCCGGATCTGGGGCTGGTGGCTGCACCAAGGAGGGACAAAGGAGCTTTGGATCCCAGGCAGGTCCTTCCGCGCTGTCGGCGACTGGCCTGCGTTCTTGCAGCCCCTCTCCCAAAGGTGACATTGCCGCCTGCCAGGCAGCAGCCGCGATGTTTTATTCCGGCCGAGGCAGTTCCTGAGTTTTCACACTAAAATCCAGACTTGTTCAACCGTGGGATGGCATTTTTCCCCTTGCCGGCTCTGGAATAGCCACAGAGAAGCCATTTATCAGCACCGTGTGTGCATCCAATCTCCGGGGCTCTCTGCTTCGTCTCCCATTATTGCCCGTCTCCGTGGCACTTAATGAAGCAGCTATTTTGAGGCGATGGCCTAATGAATTTCCAAAGTTTTTGACCCTTTTATGGCAACGTCTCAAATATCAGGTATCTGGAAAATAGTTTTAATGTTGCATAGACCATTATGAGCCAATGTATTTATTCTAGGTATTCTGCTCTGAGATGTTCCACGGAGCTTTGGGACAGCAGCCAGCAAACGGGAGTAGCGGGAGATTCAGCAGGGAGGGCTTTTTCTTAGGGAGTCCTCGGCACAAGAAGGACACGAAGCTGTTGGAGTGGGGCTGGAGGAGGCCCCGGAGATGCTGGGAGGGCTGGAGCCCCTCTGCTGGGAGGACAGGCTGAGAGAGTTGGGGGGGTTCAGCCTGGAGAAGAGAAGGCTCTGGGGAGACCTTCCAGCCCCTTCCAGTCCCTAAAGGGGCTCCAGGAAAGCTGGGGAGGGACTCTGGAGCAGGGAGGGGAGCCATAGGATGAGGGGGAATGGCATTCAACTGGAAGAGGGGAGTTTAGATGAGGTATTGGGAAGAAATTCTTTCCTGTGAGGGTGGTGAGCCCCTGGCCCAGGTTGCCCAGAGAAGCTGTGGCTGCCCCATCCCTGGAGGGGTTCAAGGCCAGGTTGGACGGGGCTTGGAGCAACCTGGGCTGGTGGGAGGTGTCCCTGCCCAGGGCAGGGGGTGGCACTGGGTGGTCTCTAAGGTCCCTTCCCACCCAAACCATTCCATGATTCTATGTCTCCGTTTGCTGCTGCTTCCCTATATTCCTTCTCTCCCGAGCCTAGCAAGCCCGGCGCTGTGTGGTGGCGCTGGAGGTTAAAGCAGACTCGCAGTCGTGGTGGGAAGAGCCGGCATCAGCTTTGCCGAGGAGCTCCTTGCCCGCCTGGTCCTGTCCAGAGGGGAAGGTCCCTGCCCCAAACCTGCTGCCGCTGGGCTCCTGCAGCTCAGCCTGGAGCCAGCAGACCTGCTCCGAAGGGTAAAGGAATAAAGACTCGCTGGCAGGGGAGCCCGAACGGCAGGAGAAGGTGCCCGTGGTGCCTTTCCCCCTCAGAAACCCAGCTGCGGTGCTGAGCATGGGGTCAGACGGGGTAAGGCAGCGGTCGGTAGCTGGTCTGTAGGTCGGGCACGCTTCCCCCCAGCATGGCAGCCCTGCGAGGCCAGGTCTGGCGCCGGCCATGGGGCACTGAGAAACAAAGCCTCTTTTTCCATAATACCAGCATTTCCATAAATACACCTTCTCCATCACAGGGCACAGGCTGATAAGCTGCTTAAAGCTGCCAGCTGCAGACACGTGCGATGCAGCAGTGCCGGCAGCTGGAGAGGCGGCTGGCAGCGGCAGTGTCCCGCACAGCAAGCTGGGCTTGCCCGTGGCGTCTCCGGCATCTCCCCACGCGGGGTCCGGCCACTCCTGGGTCCCGTCCTGAGCCCGTTCAAACTCAGGTGCTGTAGCTGTCTCGCTATGAAGAACGTGTTCCTACAAAACGAGCTCGGTGCAGGGAGGCCGCCTCTGAGCACGGCTGTTTCTGCAGGTCCTGAGGCACCAGCGAGAGTGCGCAGCCCCAGGAAAACGCTCTTGCCGAAAACGGAGCAGATTTTCCTGTACCTGCACGCTGGGCAGGAGAGCAGGTCTGGCCCTGTGCCTGGGGGGTGCACGGTGACCATGTCCTGCTGCATCGCCATCGCCCCTCCAGCTCCCAGATCCATCCAGGAGCACCCCACGAGCACCTCTGCATCCCAGACATGGGATTTCAGGGGAATTTGAGCCAGGCTTTGCAGGTGGGTTGAAACCATGCAGGGTTTTTTTCCAAAGCCAGATGGAGGGGATGGGGGGAGGTACCTGCTGCAGCAGGGCCCGCAAAAGAGGGGACGGAGCTGGAAACCCCCCGGCAGAACCTGGCCAGCAGCCGGGAGAGGTTTCCGTGCTTTGGCCCCAGCTCAGTAACAATCCATGGGTTTAGTAACGGAGAGAAACTGCAGCCTGGGGTTAGTGCAGCTGGAAACACACCTGCCCTTATTGGCCCATGCTTTTTTGGATTGTTCCCTCCTGGCTCTATATGGCCTCGACCAAACGAAGCATGGGGCACAGGGGAGGGATCGGAGCTCCGGCAGCAAACGTTGTGGTGGGTTTGGATAACACGCAGTTTTGCACGAGGAAGTCAAGAGTTTGGTGGCTTAGAGACAAAGGAGGCTTCCAAGGGCAAGGCAGTAAATTGTCGCTGGTCCACAGCCCTGCTCCGGAGGGACCGGGGCTGCCTCTGAAGGGCTTCGCGGCTCGGGGCCGGGGGCTGCTCGCTGAATTATTGCAAGCCGCCCCGGTACAGGCAGGATCCCGGGTTCCCAGGGGCACAGCATGGGTGGGCAGGGGGAATCCCAGCTGCTTTCCCAGGGTCGCAGTCCCCTCCGTGCGCCGGCAGGAGGGAGAGCACAGCAAGCAGCCGCCGCAGCCTCCGGGCTCAGGGATGTCTGCTTTCGAGCTTCATCTTTTCCCCCATCTGCTTTGTCGAAGGACTTTGTTCCTTAGTCATTTATTTTTTAAAAGAAAACCGAGATAAAAATCTGCAGTTCTCCCAAAGGACGTTAATTGCTGCTACTTTAAAGCATAGAGGGCTGGTAATTATATTTTTTGCTCAGCAGAGGATGGACTCGGAAACCGCTTTTAACCCTGAGAAGGGAGGCAGAGGCAGGCCATCTCCCAGGGAAAGCACGCGCGCGTCTCCGAGCACTGGGACAGTGTCTGCGTTCTCCACGACAGCGGGAAATCCCGCAGCGGGGGCTGAGCGCGGTGGAATTAAAACCCCGAAGCAGCCCTGGGAGGAGCGTGGCCTCTTCCCCCCTTCACCTCCAGAAACGCTTCTCGCAAATCCTCAGGGACGCCCCTCGCTGCCGCCCCGCACGGGACCGTTTGTTCATCAGCACCAGGAAACAAATGCAGCCAAAGCTCGTGGCAACATCAGCTATAATTTTAAGGTCTGTTAAATATGATTTGAATATTTTTTTACTCATTAGCAATAATTTAGAATGATTCTCTCTTTTTTTTTTTTTTCGGAAACTTCAAGTATGATTGTAATAGCTTTGTAATTTTGGGCTCTATCATTAAAATTAATGATATCCTAATGCTCTATGTGCACTAGAAAAGTCTGATCAGTTTTTTCCCCTTTATATATCATTACTAATAGAACATTTTAATGGCTGTAATTTCCAACACTGTAGATGGAAACCTAAAAATAGGAAGAAAGCCTATTTCATCACGCCGTGCCAGCCCCTAAATAATTCAATTACACAGACTGGAATATCCGAAGCCGGGTGTGTTCCCAGCTGCGGATAACCAAAAGTACTCAGTATTACTTTTAGAGCAGGACTGGTTATTACAAGGTCTTGCCCTCTGGCCCCTGCCGGGGATGGATGCCAGCGGGGAGCCGCCGGGATGCAGCGGGCAACCGTCAGGGATGCAGTGGGCAACCATGGGGGATGCCAGTCCGTCCCTCCCAGCTCTGCTCTGCCGTGGGGAAGGGCGAGAGCATCACCGTGACCTGGGGTTAGTGCAGCTGGAAACACACCTGCCCTTAGTGGCCCACGCTTTTTTGGGTTGCTCCCTCCTGGCTCTACGTGGCTTTAGGAGCTCTACAAGCTCCTAAAGCTTCCCTAAAACCCTGCTAAGCACCTGCTTTATTACTCCCCATGGTCTCTCTCCTCCTCAGGTTCTTCTAAAGCCTTTCCTCATCCTACGCACGCCTACGTACAGCTAACTCCTCTCACGTCTTTGCCTTGCAGAGTTTATAAGACGTATTTCTGCTGTTTATTGGTTTATGCTTTGCCTCCACCAGCAAGAGTTGAAGATTAAATTCTCACTCCGGGTTGTTTGTTTATTTTCTTCTTTTTTTAATTTTTTTTTTTTTTTTTTTCCTAAGACAGCGAGAGATCTTTCTCCTGCGTTCATGTGCAGGGGGGCCGGACGCAAGAGGTGGGTGAGAGGGGAAGGACGGCACAGGTTGGTTTCCAACCTACGCCTTTTCTCACCTCACTAACACACCATTTTGCTCCAGATCCACCGTGTTGAGCAGAGCAGAGCCCGGCCTCACCGAGGCTGCAGTGACGACGGTGCCATCGCGTGCCATTGCGAAATTAGAGATGAAAACCCTCCGAGCGCGGATCGGCGCGAGGCAGCTGAAGCGAGGAGCGGAGCTGCCCCGGGCTGGGGGAGGTTGTGCTGCTGGGCAGGCGATTGAGCCCTGCGTGGTGTCTCCAAGGCTGTTTCCAACCCAAACCCTGCTCCTTCCCACGCTGCCGCATGTGCCATCCTCTTCCCGCAGCTTTTCCCGGTTGCTCGGGGTCCTTTGCCGGTGTGTGGCAGCATCAGCAGGAGAAGATGCATCCCTACGGGAGCCGCTGCCCGTGGGGTCACAGCATCCCCCGTCCAGCCCTGCCCAGGCTGTGAAGCTACAGCCAATTTATGCAAAATGCAGCTGGACCGAGCTCAGAGGGCGGTTAAATCGATTCTCCTGCTCTCAGGTATCCACGTCAGAAGGCAAAGAGACTCTGCCGAGAAAGAAGAATCAAGGGAGGTTGGGGAAAATTGCATTTATCTTCAGGTGGGATGCAGGCGAGGGCAGCTGGCGGTGGCCTCAGCCCAGCAGTATTGCCTCGGGTCTGCAAATCAATGCTTACCGCAGGATGAGGCATTTAATGTAGGTTATTCCGAGGAGCTAATATTGGCCAGCTGCTGGCTGTGTGTTTGGGAAAGAAGGAAAACACTTTTTTTCCACCTTGTCTTTGTGTTCCCAGCGTGGCGATGCCGTAGCACCGCTCCACGTCTCAGTTTGCCTTCCGTGTTAAAGTTTGGGTGCCAAAGGGAGTGTGCGATCGCCCGAAGAGCGGCATCCGCAGCAGCGAGCTGTGGAATAATACATCAGTTTCAGATGGGCGAGGGCAGTCTGAGTAAAACAAGGTGCCGCTCCTTCTGAGACACCAATTTACAATGCAGCAGCCCTGACCTGCCGACACTCTCCCGCGAAGGGAAGCGATTATCTGCTTCCAGCCCTCGGCTGAGACACGGCGCGAGGAGTTTTAGCCGCAATATTCTGTATTTCAATTACTCCGTACAAGCGGCTTGCCCAAGCTCCTGAATGACTCAGGATGCGTTTCGCTCTAAAACCGCCAGCGCGGGGTGCGGGCAGAGGGGGTGCGGGCACCCGGGTTTTCGGGGGGGACGAGGGGACGGATGGAGCTGCCCCCCCTGCTCCCAGCTCCGCTCCCCCTCGGGCGCGGGAGACGAAGGCGGCGAGCAGGCGCCTTCCCACGCTCCGCAGCAGATCAGAAACCCACGATATCGAAACGTTTGGACTTGTTGTTCCCAACCCCTCGCTGCATTGAAAGTTAATTAATGCATTAAAGACAGGGCTTTTAAAGGCACAGTTATCTAAAAACACAAGGGCTATCTCCTTTCAGCACGTGAATGACGTAGGTCTGGAGACGTGATATTCCGGCTGTTGAAGAGGAAGGATTTCTTCTTTATTATGTTCGCATTAGGACATGCCGATGCTTCTTGCCCTCCTGCCCCAGCACCCGCCCTCCCCAGGCTCCTGACGTCGTCTCCGTTGCTCTGTGGCAGGTCACGGGCTGCAATCAGACCTCGGGTAGAAACACAAAGTTGGGTATTTCCAAGGCATTTTAAGAGACCTTGTCATTCAGTTCACGCTGATTTGCAGGAGTGCATTGCTTCCCACTTGGAAAGCTGCAAAACAAATCCTCTTAAAAAAAAACCACCTGGGTCCATAGGATTAAAAAAAATAAAAAATCAAAAAATAGAAAAAAAAAATGCTGGCCAAATTCCCGAAGAGCAGCGTCGATTCGTTTGGCACGGGGGGTTGCAGCCCGCAGCGATGCCATTTCCAGCCAGGAGCTGCCTGCCCAGCTCTGCACCAGCGTCTCATCCACCCATCGTCCCCGCACTGCGGCTCGTCCCATCGCCCTGACACCCTTCTTGGCGAGAGAATTTCCCTTGGCGCCTCCAACAGCGTGTAGGAAAACAGCTTCAGAGCAACCAGGATTTTCCGTGGTTTCTAAGGGGGCTGGTAGGCACGTTTCTGCAAGCAGGTCCTCAAGCGCTTTGCAGTATTTTCCCTGTGTACGAGGATCAACGTTTTCTTAGGAAGTAAGAATTTATCACCTCACTTTTACCCCCTCCTTTGGGCAGCGGGAGGTTTTCCTTTCCCCCAGCACGGGGGAGCGCAGAGGGGAGCACGGGAAGTCGCGGCGTGGCCCCGCTGGGCTCCACGCGTGCTGGGTTCAGCCACGGGATGGTCCAGCCGTGAATATAATACCCTTTTACAGTGACATATTCAGCGTCTGTGTTCAAAATGGATATGCTTTTCTATCTTAAAACTACTAATCGGTTTTTATCGGTTGCATCAGACTTCTCCCTGTGAGCACCGCGCCGCTATCAGCCGTACGAGTGTTACGGTGTGGTAAAAGATATCAGAACGTATTCAAAGCTGGGTTTTGCTGCTCCTCTCCTCTGGGGAAGCTCCCTTCCACGTGGGCTGTTCGAACGCCGGCTCTGGGGTGCCCCATCTCCACGCCGGGAGCACAGCGAGCCCCCTCTGAAGGAGATTCCCAAGGGCAGGAGGGAGGGAGTCAGTGTCCCCGCGCCTCTCACGCTCGGCAGAACTCGCCAAAAATTCCTTTCTCACAACCGGAGAAAGTGCTCAGGGCAGCGATTAAAGTGTAATCAATCAGTGTCAAATAAAAGTCATCAGAATATGACTAAGAGTCTGATTGCCTGTAACCAGCATAATTAGACGGTGAGGATTTTCTTTCTTTTCCCTTTCTGCAAGAAGGCTAAAAGCCTCCAAAATTGGAGCTAATATGCTCTGTCTGGAGCGAGGTGAATTCACATTTGACCTATTGTTCAAATAAAAATTCTCCTCAAATCCAGCCCAACCTGGCGACAGCAATCAGGGCAGGGGCTTCAGCACAGACCTATCCGCAGAACACTAAAAAAAAATATATATAATCCCTGAAATTTCTTTCCGTTGAGCATGTGTGACGGGGCAGATTTCAAGGGTGACAGGGCAGGAGAAGGTCCTCGTCCCGCTCATTAATCACCGCCGGGCGAGCAGCCTTCGCCCCGGCCCCCTCCAAGGGACAAACAGCTCCTGCTGAGGGGGGGCCCTGGGATGGGTCCGGGGCTTTCCCTCTGCTTTCTGCAAAGAAACAAGGCTGTGCTGGGAAGCAAAGGGTGAGCCTTTAAACACCACCCCAGGGTGCTGCGAGGCTGCGGTCCCCGGCCAGGCTCCATCCCCGCACGGCGACGGCGCTGGTGTCACGAGTGGCGCGTATCAACGCAGTCACCTTCGCATCTCCCGTAACGCCGAACCGATTTCCTCGGGCTGACAAAAGTAGGCCGCGTTTCCATATTCCCTGTCACCGCTTATCTGTCTCCTCTCACTCTCCAAATCCTCTTTCCATTTATATTGGCATTAATGAAGTGCCCCCCCGACCCGGCACCCCGACGCGGTCCTGCCGAGCCCGAGGCCAAAGCTCTTGCCCCACATTGGCAGAGGAGAAGCAGGAGTTTTTCCGCGTGGTTAAGCCATGCTGTCTGCCTGACGTTTAGGTGAAGCTTTTTTCCTCCAGCTATTTCTTTTGTATCAGATATTTGATGTTTTTCTCCTGTCATCCTGCCTTTAAGGTGACCTGCAAAGGAAGCAAACAAATGAGGCTCTCATTATTTCACCCTTTTTTTCTTCGCTCCTTGAATGTTTTATTGATCCATTTCTTCCTCACCTCGTTTGTGCGTGTTTTGGCATGGAGATTGTTTGGGGACGTTTCTGGTAGGAAAGGCCAGGTCCTTTCCTCATGTAATTCTGCTTCTCCTGGAGGTGGCTCCAGAGGAGCCGAGCATCATGGTGGGCTCCCTGGACCAGCCTGGACGGACATCCTCTGCCTCCGCTCCGGGGGATCGGCTGCCGGCTTCACCAGCTGCACGGTCTTCGGCATCACCCCGAAAAATCCTCAGCATCACCCCAAAAAATCCTCAGCATCACCCCAAAAGGTCCTCAGCATCACCTTGAAACGTCTTCGGCATCACCCCAAAAGGTGCTGGGCCCCCGCCTGTGCCGAGCGTGGCCAGGCTGCCACTGCCAGCAACCAAACCTTCCAACTGCTCCACTTTCCTAAGCACTGAGTAATTAAAAAAAACAGCGAATGGAAGTAATTCCCACTTACGAGAAAGGACCTGCTGGAATTCATGATGGGAAGGAGACGTTCAACAGATGTGCATTAGCATAATGTGGAAATGGCGTGAAGCACGGTGCTATTTTTCTCCCCAAGCCACTTACAGTAAGCGGAGCCGCCCTCCCCTCCGCTTCAGGTTTTCCTAGCGAAAAGGAGAGTCGGAATAAATAAACCCAAGAAACGGTGTGTCTGGAAGTCCCTGTCAAGCCAGCAGCAACCTTCCTCCCAGGGCTCTCCCGCTCCGCGTGAGCCTGGAGAGGATTCCTTAGGAGGTGGGCGAGCGGAGCCGGGGCGGTGGGAGTCCCCCTGGGGTGCCCGGCCCCCTGCTCCCCCCGCAGCCCCCCGGCTGCTGACATTTCTCCTCAGGCTCTGGCATTTATTTTAATCCATCTTGGTTTTGCATTTCCCTGTCCGGATTACTGGGCAAAGCAGTGAGCCGGCGGTACATTAAGATGAACCCACCCTGCATGGGAGTCCCTGCCGTCAGCCGCAGCCCACAGCGCGAGAGGGGAAACTGAGGCAGCCTCAGCATCCCCTGCGCGAGGCGCAAAGCCCCCCAGAAACCCTGCAGGGCAGTTTTTTGTGCCTCTTGGATGCTGGCAGAAGTTGTCTGTGGTTAAGGCTGTGCTTGCCTGGAGATGGCACCCCTGGACTCGTCCCCAGCTGGGCTGCCAGGTCCTCACGGAGCTGCTCATTTGTGTGCGTAGGGCCAGAGGGCACACGCGTGCGTGCACACACGCTCAGACATGCGTGCACACACGCACAGGTGCTCGGGGGCCGCGCCAGGTCCCTGGTCGTCTCACATTGCAAAGCATGACGAGTCCCACAGCCGCTCTCCATCCCTGACCGGGCACCGCCTGGCAGACGGACAGAACGGACAGACGGACAGACATGCCGTCGCACATCGCTCTCCGGCACCGCCTGGGAGACAGATGGACAGGCCACTGCGTGTCGCGACGGACAGACGGACGGCTGCTCGCCGTCCAGAATCCTCCTGGCTGCACGTCGTCTGCCCGCAGGCTCCATCTTGTGGAAGATGCTCCCCCGAGGAGCCGGAGTGGGGAGCTGCCCCTCGGCCAGGGGCCAATCGTGCCAGGGGCCACTCCTGCGAGGGTCCACTCATGTGAGGATCCACTTGTGTGAGGATCCACTCGTGCCGGGGTCCACTCGGCACCGCCGGCATGGCCGCGGGGTCCCCAGTGTGCTGGCAGTGCTGGCACCCAGCCGGCACCCCGGCTCCCCCGCTCTGCCTCCATGGGCTTCATAAATCATTACGGCCTTGTACGGTTAATTGGAGAAATAAACGCGGTGGAATTTATTTCACCAGATGGAGGACGATTCTCTTCTCATCATTCACCCGGCACGCCGAGCCCTGCTGTCGCAGGTCCCCGTGCAGCGGAGGGCTGATGCGAGCGCAGGTGGGTTATGCCATGCTCGTCCTGCCGTGCTCTTACAGAGAGCATTTCTCTCCCCCCATTTAGGGGAATTCAGATCCAGCAAACAAGAGGAAGGGATGGGAAGTGGTGGCGAGTTGCGCCGTGCTGTACCAGCTAGCGATGTGGCAGCGCCGGGGTTTGCCGGCAGCGGCACCAGCAGCTCCCGGCCCCCAGCACCCCACGCTGCAGCAGAGCAGCTTTTCCCTCCTCATACCCCTCAGCGCTCAGCTGTAGGATAAAACTGGGTGTTTTTCAGCCTGCTGGATGTTCTGCCTTCGCTGGGGTTTATTTACCATATAATGTGACACAGTAATTTCACTGTATGTAATTTAATGATGCATTAGGAAAGGATTAATCACTGAAAGCAGCGCTCGCGCCGGGCAGCTTCGCAGGGATCTGGCGAGAGGATCCCCACTTCCAGCCCTCGCTACCTGGCCCCGGGTGATGCTGCCCCTTGGGGGCGAGGGTTCGGTGGAGCAGAATCGCTGCCGGCACCGTCGCTGCCAGCTCTCGCCCCAAGTGCCCCAGGTCCCTTCGCCGCCCGGCTGCACCCCGAGGCTGGGGACACGGCTGGAGGGACGCGGCTGGAGACGGCGCTGGGAGGGAAAACAGGATACGCAAACCTCTCAAGAGCACATCCAATTTCCACTCATTAAGCCATAATTTCCATCATTTTAATTACATAAAAGGCAGATAAATGGCGAGTATGCTCCTAACTTGTGCCTTTTCTCTTAATTATTAGTCCTTTGCACGGGCCAGTTTGCAATGAATCAGCCTTTAAACAGTGTTCAATCGGAACATGTTCTGCTTTATTTGAATTATCTTGTTGGCCGATCATTCCCCAGAACATAATAAAACAAACATTAATTACTACTTCAGCGGGTGTAATCTTCTTGAAAGCACTCAACGCTACTCAAATGCCATTGTAGCCTCATGCTCCGCACTTTAAGGCACGCGGGTAAACAAACTCATCCGGCAGGACGGAACGCGTGAGCAGAGCCCCCGCTTGCTGCTCCAAACGGGCAGTTTCGGAAAAGTTTGGAAAATGCACGGGTACGTGAAGGAAAAAGCCAAGCCTGTTGCCCAAAGAGGCTGGAAGAAGTGGTGGCTCTGCGGGATGCTGCAGGATGCTGCGGGATGCAGCAGGGTCAGACCACGGCACAGGGCTTATTTGGGTCTTGCCTCCATCGATTTGGAACATTTCACACACATGTAAATGGCAACTCCTAATCTTCACTCGGTTTCCGATGGCATTTCCAGGGCTGTTACTAAAAGACCCTGCGTGTTGCGCCTTGCTGGGGGACAAGGGAGAGCCAGGCGCTCTGTGTGTGGGAATGTCTGCTAAAAGACGAGCTGATGATGGGATGGGATGGGATGGGATGGGATGGGATGGGATGGGATGGCAGGACACACCTTGGCTCGCCTGGCCAGCCCCTCACCAGCCCAGCAAGGTCAGTGCGGAGACAGGAGGGGCCGGGGCCGGGATTGCTCCCTCCCTCCCCAGCTGGGGATGCGCACAGCTGGGGGCACTCAGCACCCTGTCCCCTCGCCTACAAAGGGCTGCTGCAGAGCCTGGGAAGGCTTTTGGGCTGGAAGGAGAGGTCTGTGGTGTGGGGGCTGCCCGGCCAGTGTCACTCCTCTTGTGGGGCTCTGCTTCAGAAAACCCCTGCCTGGGAAAGCCTGTCCAGGAGACCTCTCATCGGCTGCTGGGTCCGGTGAGGCTTTGCAGCCCTGGGGCTTCCCTGCCCTCAAGAAAGCTTTTCCCACCAGCAAAGTGATGAGAGTGCCAGGAAAACGCCGGCGTGGGGCAGGGAAGAGGATTCTCCAGGAGCAGCGAGCTTTGGTGAACGCTTGCGGAGTCTCCTCATGGTCACCCCTGGCCAGCTCTGGAGACACGAGGTGGGTCGGGGTTTGGGCTTTCCCGGCCAGGGAACGCTGGCCTGATGGTGGCTCGGGAGGTCTGGTGGTCTCAATTGCCAGCACTGATGTGTGAAGGTTCAGGGGGTCCCGTCCCCCAGGGAAGAGCTCTGGGAGGGCAGAGCAAAGGGACAGGCAGGGCTGCAGCCCACCGCCATTGCGATGCTGGTCGGAGATTCAGGCAGAGCTGGCTCTGCACCGATAGCTGAAGGGTTTGTTCTGTTGGGGACTTTCAAATGTGGAGGAGAGAGGGATAAATCTCAATTCCCGGCCCCCTTCTGCCGCGCTGACTTAGAGCAGAGCAGTGCACATCTGCCTAATGAGGAGCAATGCTGCTGGCAGCCAAGTTTCCTCCTCTAAGAGATCAGTGGGATTTCTGCCCCCGGGTGCCATTCAAACACCCCCTGCCAAGGGAGTCCTCGCTGTTCCCGCTTCCTTCGTGGGCCGTGGCTGAGGAAGCAGCTGCGTTGCTGGTGGGCAGTCGTAGCCTCTTCCAGCACCTCTGCCCTCGGGATGTGTCGTTCCTGGTCCCCCAGAGCCCCCAGGACAAGGCTGGGTGCTGCCCCGGAGGATGCCGGCTCTCACGCGCCTGGGCATCCCGTGTTGCCTGCGGCACTTTGGCTTGTCTGCAGGCCAGGAGGGGTGTAGCGCTGTGCAATCCAGCCGTGTTCTGGCTGGGAGAGGGAAGAGACACGTCTAAAGCCAGGCAGTGGCATGACATTTTTCCAGCCGGTTTAAGTTCAACATCATTAGACATTCCTCCTACGCATACCGGGGCACGGGGGGGAAGTTTTGGCAAGGTCTAACCCTGGAGGAGCTGCCTTCTCTGAAGCCGCCCCCCGCCTCCCTGCCGTTCCTCCACCTGCAGAAGCCCAGCCCTTCAGGTTTTCTCTTGGAGTTACTAAAAGATTTAAAAATGAGGGCAGTTTTCCTTGCCTGTAGCCCCGCTGCCAGCTGCAGTGCATTTCCAAGAGGACCTCTGCATTTCATTAGATGCGAAGCCTTCCGTCTGAGAGAAATCAATTGCAGTCTGAATCTTAAAGACAAAAATCAATTGTAACTCCGCTTTCCAAGTGTGGGCTCATATGCATACATCGACTGAAGAGGTTCGGGCAGCCTCTGGGTCCGAAGGGACCCTTATGGACTGTCGTGTTCGGCGTCTGCAAGAATAGAAAGGCGATGTGAATGCAAAGAGAGCACAGGCTCTTCTTTGGGCTGCGGTTGTTTAAGGAGCCGGTTTTTTGTCAGTGTGGGAACGTACCCCAACGCGGTGAGAAACCCATCCTCCGCGCGGCTTTCCATGGAGAACTACGTGGAATCAGAACTTAGCCTGCGTCGACTTTCTCAGGTGTGCCTATTCAAACACACGCCGAAAAGAAAATATCTCTTGAGTTTCCTAAATGTTCGATACTGTTACTTTTAAAGTCTGGTTTTGCGTCTGTGCAAGAAAAAAGGCATTTAAGTGTGCTTTTAAATAAGGAAATGGCTGTGTGTCATTTCGTCACTGTCCCACCCACCAAAGGGCTGTGCGTTTCTTCCCTGTCGGTGTTTCCCCCGGGCAGGGGGTGAAGGGACAGGGGGCAGCCAGGGACAGCCCGGGTCCGGCCCCGGCATCCTGAGGGGGAGGAGGCGGAGGAGGAGATGCTGTGCGGATAGAGCCGTATGTTGTCAAGTTAATAAAAGACCTTGGAAAGCACAAACCCTCTGTATGCTGGCTGCTAGCCCAGGTGCATAATTTCCTTGCCATTGGGGGGAGCAGACGGCAGCTGTACCGCTCCTGTATTGTAAGCTAATGAAAAAGCCCACAATGAAACGCTCCATTCCTGAGGACGGCGCGGGATCACGGCTCTCTCCGTCAGCGCCGTTATTTGTGTTGGAGGGAACCTGGCAGGCTCCAGCAAGGATTCCTCCCGCTCCCCACGCCGGGGGAAGACTGTTCCCGCTGCAAAGCCGGGGTCTGGGGAGGCACGGCGGGGTGAGGGGCATCTCTGTGATGTGTCCCCCTGGGGAACGCACTGGGGGCAACGAGCCAGGACCTGCCTGTGGCAGGGAGGGGAAGGAGCTGCTCCTGAAAAAGGGGGAAAAGCCCATTTTCCTGCTGCGTGTAGCCGGCCTGCAAAAGCCCTTTGCTGCAGATCCCTCAAGTCTGGGATGCGTTTGATGGGATAAGTGTGAAGGGGAGGAAGCAGCGAGGGCTGCGGGACCCCGGGACCATCGCTCTGACCCAGCGGATGCTTTGCCGGGCAGGTCTGGGCCCTGCGTCTGCTGGATTTATTCCGAGAAACTTTTTTTTTTAATCAGTAAAACAAATTCTCAATGACCCACCTGAGGCTTAGCAGAACAGGGAAGCTGCTGTGTATATGACTCAACCGCAATGCAAAGCTATTTCCTTTCTCATTTGCGAACCTGAACGCTCAGACATACACAAATTAATGAGCATTATTATGAGCGTCATTAAAAGAACTGTTCTTTAGGGGGAACCATCTTCCCCAATTCAAGCACCATGTTCTGTTTGCTCGGCTATTAATTGGTGGCAAACTGTGAAATTCTCAATTTCATTATGATTAACTCGTGCAGTCTGTGACTTGCCGGCTGGTCGCCTTCCCAGTGCGAGCAGCGATGGCGCGGGATGCTGATGGAGGCGGAGGTGGCTCCTGCACCCGGCCACTCATCCGGGACCGCGGGCACCGACTGCTGCTCGGCTCGGGGGAGCGCGGTGCCGCTCCGAGGACAGCCCCACGCCTCCCACACAGAGCTAATTCACCCCAATTCCTGCAGCTCCAGCGAAGATGCCGGACTTTTTAGGGAAATAAATACCACGCTGGGATATTTTTTTTCTCCTCATCCTCATGTGGATTGATCAAACACAAGTGTTCGTCCTCGCCTTAAGTAGGGAACAGGCGCTGCATCTCGAAGCCTCATTTTGCCTTTTGCCATTAAATTATATTAAAAGGGCTTTCATGTTATCCCTTAAGTAGGTGCTTTTCATTCCAGCCACATTCCCTCCCTCACCGCCGGCCTTCTCTGCTCACAGCAAGAGCTTTCCTTGCCCGTACAGAAATGGAAGGCATCTCGGTTATTTCTCTCACGCAGATTTGAGGCACCTTAAACATGGCAGGGTGTCACGATCGGAGTGACAACGTTTTCCCTGCAGGCGTGTGAATAGGTGTGATCTGCTCCCGCCCCCTCGCTGCATCCCAGCATCCCCCCCATCCCCTGCGAACTAAAGATGCTCGTGGGGATGAGCTGAACGCCAGCGTGTTTGGAGCCGTACCCGCTTCCTGCGGTTGAGATGCATGTTTTCTGTTGCCTGCCTACCTCTAATAGAGGTGCTGCAAATTAAGAGCTGGATGTGGATCCTTCTAAGTACGAGAGATCAGGAATTCCCCTCCCGGAAAAGGCTGCGTGTCCCTGGCAGGCACGCGGCCAGGCGCTGGGGCAGCAGAGGTGGTGGGGAAGGGGCTGCTCCGGCCCCGCCGTCGCGCTGGGTTTCCTTCAGGTGCGTTAATCTCCGTCTCAGAAACCAGGAGAAAAGGGCAGCATCCCCGGTGTGCCACCCGCGCGGCTGACACGGTGCTGTGCCGTGAATGATGTCCCTGCTCCTTGATGGACAACCAGCAGACGGTGTCAGCTGGGGAGCGGGGACCATCTCTGACAGAGTCTGTAGTGGAACTGGTGGAGGAAGAGGAGGAGGAGGAAGGATGGCGAGCTCATAGCCCTGGCAGCAGAGAAACCGTCAAGCCAGCCTCGCCGATCCCTTGGATGCCCAAGGACCAGCTGACTTAATTGGGAGCGATGCTTGGCCCAAGCACCGTTTGAAGTCTCAAACAGATTCTTCTTTTTACAATGGATGAAAAAACTCAATTTTCAAGAAGTGCATCAAGCCCTTAATTGGGATTTTAATTCCTAAATGGCAGCAGGTACAGCAAACCTGGCTCCCCGGGCTAATGCATCCTGGTTATTAGAGAGCAGATACCCCGGGAACGGAGGAGAGCGGCAGCGTTTGCATAGCAATGAGGCGTTCTGGCAGCCCCCGGAACCAAAGTTGATTTTCTTTTGCATCTAAAAGCAGACGTGAGTGGTACTTATTAATTTGAGTCCACCTCTGAATGCACTTAACGATTCAAGTCCAATTAGTTTTCAGAGTGCCCAGGTAGGAAGTAATCATTAAAAACATGTAAATTAAGTTACTGGGGAGCTTAATAGATTAGTCATTGACTTTCTAGCTTATGTTGGCTCTTAACCTTCAGCTTCAATTAATCACCAACAATTTCTCTGAACTGGCTACAAAAGGTTAGAGCCCGGGCGCTGCGGCACGGCCGGAACGCAGGCTGGCCTTGGGGGGGGGGCCGGGCAGGGGTGCCGACGAGTGCAGCCCTCCCTCGGCATCTCCCTCGGGAAAAGGAGCCTGCACCATGCTGGACACCCTCTCTCCTTCTGAAAATGAAGACCCAGGTGCTTCGTTTGCGGGTAACGAGCTGCTGCCCCCAGGCTGGGGGCTGCCTTCTGGTGGGGGGGTTGGCCCTGGGTATCAGACCCTCCCCCCACGCCCACCCCGGAGGACTCGCACCGCTGCTGGGCTCTGCCCAGATCCAGAGCCCAAAGCCATTAACAGCATCCAGAAACGGTCGTTTTATTAACTTAATGAACTTGAATGGGTGCCTCGGGGATGAGCTACTCCCAAGTGCAGGTCTCTGTCTGGTTCTCCCACTGACATCCCTTCTCCCAGGCTATTTTCCCCCCGTGCAGCACTGCCGCGTTTCCCATCCTGCAATA
This sequence comes from Stercorarius parasiticus, assembly GCA_013396915.1. NCBI lineage: Eukaryota > Metazoa > Chordata > Aves > Charadriiformes > Stercorariidae > Stercorarius > Stercorarius parasiticus. The sequence continues at coordinate 250,406 of VWZL01000633.1, forward strand.
ACTGAATCTCAGCTGCGACTGGAATTAATAAAAGTTAATCTGAGATTATTAGAGGACTCCCAATAGATGCCCTAATAGATTAGGAGGCGCCTAATAGAAAGATGGAGTCTCCTGGGGTGGCACAAACCTCTTGGTCTGTGATAAGGAGCATCCACAGAGCCCCCGCTTCCCCCCCCAGACATCCCCAGCCCCGCTGCCAGGGGCATCTGCCATCGCCACCGTGGGCAGCAACTTTATCACGGAGGGGAAAAATGAAGGAAATATCTTCTAAAAAGATATCAGGCTGTGAGCATTTGAGAAAGCTATTTCTAAAATTGCAATTACCAGGAAAGAGAACAAATTACCACTTCAGGGACCGTCACACATGGAGAATCAGAGCTTTGGGAAATAATCAGAAGAATATATTCACAGAAGTGCATTATTTATATTGAAACATTTTAAAGTAAAGGTCACAAGGAGAAGCTGAAGATTAGTAAATAGGAAAATGCAAGGATCACTTTACTGCCGTAACGATTATGGTCCATTTCGATGCTGACTGCATTGGTCACCGAGACACGTAAGTCAGCGGGGATCAGCCCCCAGGCACGGGCTTTTGGAAGTTAAGGGGATGATGGATCCTCACGGACTCCTCAGCGGTGCCCTCGCTGGTCCCTGCTCCGGCCTTGCCCGTTGGCATCATCAGGATCCTCAGGGCAGGAGCCGGACAGGTGTCTCCTCCTCGCAGTGGGTTCCCCCGTCCCTGTGGACCCCGGACACGGCTCCTGTCTCGCAGGTGACACACACGGACCCTGCCCTTCGGCCACTCACCTCACATCGCATCCAGGTCTTGGCCTTTATTGGTGGCGTCCACCACCTTTACCGAAAAATCCCGAGCATGGAGAGCTTTTCTTTCCCAAACTCAAGGGCGTGCGTGTGTGATACAGCGGATCTGCTAATCACGCTCCCTTCCGTGCCTTTCAGAGGCTTCTTGTAAGACAGTGGTCTCTTTTTTCGTCCCCTTTGATTATCATACATCATTTTTAATACTGCGCCAACCTGTCAAGCTTCCCCTGGCTCCATCTAAGCTGTTACAAAGGCCTTAAAACAGACGCACAGAGTTCTTCCTGGGGGGTGCACAACCTGCAGGAGGCAGGAGATAACGGTAGTGGGTCTCCCAAGCCCCGGGGTGCCAAGGGGGGGGTGAAATTTGGGGTCTCACAGCTCCTGCCCCCTTGTATCCTGCATCTCCTGCCTCCACGGGACGAAGGAACTGAGCCGCACCACGAGGCTGACCCGGCTGCGCTCGGCTTTGCCGACAGCTCCCAGCTCCTCTCCGCCTCCCCCCCTGCTGAAGGAGCCCTGAGAAAATATTTGCCATTTATAAGCAGGGAAAATAGGATTGATTTACTGTGGCGACATCTCAAAGCATGAAGTGGCACTTTTACACTCGTATCACCCATTAGACATCTGAAGGCATCAGCACAGCCCATTTCATTTTTAAAGATGTACAAAATGCTCAGAGGAAGCCATTTGACATCCCCATTCTGGGAGCTATGATAGCGTGCTGAAAATAATACAAATGCATCAGAAGCCTTACGTCTGCTCGTTCCAGTCCCCGTTTTCCCTTCCAGTTGTGTCAACATGCTGCCAGAGAGCTGGTAAGTGTTGCTCTGGAATTTTTCTATATGTCGCAGCTGTTGGAGGAGCTGCCTGTGGACAGTGCACTTAAATCGAAGCGGCAGTCGTGTCCGTGTCTGGCGGAGGCTCCGGCCACGTGTGCAGGAAGCAGCATCTCATGGAGGGTGTCGGAGCATCTCATGGGAGACGTCGGAGCATCTCATGGGAGATGCTGCGTCTGGAGGCTTTGTGTCTGAGCAGCCTCTGCTGCCCAAGAGGAGGAGAAAAGCACTTTGGGCTAGGATTTTTCCCGCTCTTCCCTGAAGCGGGGCTGCGGTAGCCTCTGAAATCGCTGCCCTGCACGGGGCAGCCCACCTGCGTCCAAATGGCCGTGTCACCCCCGGCTTCGGCTACCCTGGGGACCCCCTGCCTGCACGGGGGCTATTTCTTACCCTCCGACTCCGGGGCTTTTCTCCCTGGACCCAGCATCGGCTCTGTGCTGGAAACGCTCGCAACTTTTAATGGTATTAATCTGTCACCGCATGCCAGGGGGAAAGAGCCTGACGGTGTTTCTGAACGGTAATAGCTGCACGCCAAATAGCGCCGGCCCTGATTTATTAACGAGGAGATCTCACAGGCTCCTGGCTACTGACAAACGGCCCCAATTTTAGCTCCCCTCCTCCCCCCAGTCGATACCTTTTAATCAAATCCAATCGCACCAAATGAAATTAAGGAAAGTGTCCAAAATAACCCCGAAGTGCTGGGATGCCGGTGGCGGCACCAGCGGCCACTGGGAGCTGCGGGAATGAATCAGGTCGGTGTTGTTGGCAGGGGAAGGAAAAGGGGGGTTGGATTGCTGCCCCATCGCCAGCGTGGGGAGTCCATGGGATCCCCAGATTTCCTTGCCTGAACTCCAGAGGTTTTCCTGAACGTACCCCGGATCTAGAGATGCTGGAGAGCCCATTTAATCCGGCAGTTTCCTGTGACCAAGGGCTGCTCTGGCAAAGCCTTTATAGCACCCAGCATGTGTTGAAGCCGCAGAAAACAAAAGGATTATATGTATATATACATCTATTGAGCATACGAAGCTAAGGGTGCTGCTTCTCTGGTGCCCAGCTTGGCACAAGCAAATCCAAGGATTTGCCATGTGGGAGCTGGCGGCGAGGGAGGGGACCCCCCACCTCTTCCCAAGGCTTTCCTCGCTTCCCTCCGCCCCCCGCAATCCAGAGCGGTGGCACCGCTTGCAAGAACTATCCTGGAATATTTTCTATCGTTCCTTCTGTATTGCTCTCGTACTTCCGTCGCGTTCGTGCAGTTTCCTTATTGTTCCTTGGGGTTTGCTCTCTTTAGCTGCTCATGCTTCCACTAAGTTTGAGAGCTATTTCTGCGTATGAATTATTCTCTGACATAATTTTGCAGCACTGGTTATATTTAGAGAGCTCGTTCATTGGATGAGGCTTTCTCATTTTCCGTTTCGTTGGGTGAGCTCCTCTGATTTCTGTATGCCATATTTCAGGCTCCAGTTGATGTGCGTTAACTAATTACATTGTGGGATGCCAGATGAGGCCGAGCTCGTGCTTCCTCCGGTTTTTGTAGTGATATTTATTTGTGATAACGCAGAAGGCAGCCGTGGAGAGACACGTCCCCCTCCGTGCATGTTACAACTGTATCAGCTTCCGCTAGATCAGCTATGAAAGAAATTTTCACCATGAAAAGAGAAAAGCCATTGCAGTGGGGCCCGGATTCCTTTATTATGCTCTCTGTCTATTGGACTCTCTGCTGCCGTGGCTGCATTTCGCATCCTCGGCCAAGCGTGGCTCTCCGTGGGGATGGATGGATGGTTTTGTGGGACAACCGGAGCCTCCCTGTCCCCAGGGGGGTTCCCTGGGGGCTGTGGCAGTTTGTCCATCCATCCTCACCTGGCTGGATGCTTCCCCTCCATCATCCACCACTTCTCGTCCACAGCCCCTCGCGGGGGCTCTCGTTTCCCCAGCCACCTCTCTCACCTCCTTACCTTGATCTATTTTTAATGCTGCCCTTGTTTTTCCTCCTCATCCTTCTGCCTTCCATAAAATACATGACTTTTCACGGCGTAATTGGTGTTTCACGGGTGCTCCTCTTGCATGTGCCCTGGTTGCCCCGATGCCGGACGGTGGCTCTTGGGAGCATCCCGGCATCTGCCTCCCCAGCCGCTCGCCTGGCCCTGGGCACTGCCGGCATGACACTGCAGGCCAACTGTGACCTTGGTCCTGTCACCCATTAGTGCCTTCGGTGACCAGCCCCTCTCCTGGAGCTCCTCATCCGGGCCCAGCATCCCGGCACAGCCTTCAGAGACGATGGCTGGGCTGCTGGAGCCGCGCCAGCCGCAGCAGCTGGAGCCCGGCAGAATTAAAGTCTTAATTGCCTGTGATAATTAAAAATCTGAGGAAGTTTCCCCAAAGCACGAAGCTGTGTCCTGGCCTGATCCGAGCGTGCGCGGTGGCGGGCGGTGGAAGGACGGCTCGTTTGTGCCTCCCAGTCAGCCCAGCGATGGTTTGGGGATGGTTCGGGCTGCGTTTTTTCGGAGTCCTGTGGCAGACGGTGAGGCGAATCCCGGGAAGGGGTTTGATTCCAGCCCCACACCAGCGATATCGTACAGGCGGCTTCTGCAAACTGCGTCAGCATCCCGTCCAGCAGGTCCTGGGGAGGGGGCCAGGGGTGCTCATTAAGAGCGGTGCCAGCCTGTGTCTAATTAATGGCTCTGTGGGGAGGGCAGTGCCGGGGGGGACCCCTTCACCAGCGGTTTGGGGTCCATGCGTGGTCAGCCCCACGTGCCGCAGGGAAGGCGCCGTGGGGAGCGCTGAGGTGGTGACAGAGCTGTCCCCGTGCAGGGCTGGCTCTGTGCTCCCCGGCCACCAGCCAGAGCCCCTCTTGGCCACCAGCGAGGGAGACGGTGCAGGAAAGACTTTAATAACCGTCTTTAGTCCTGTGCATGTGGTTAACTGCAGCTGGAGATTTATGGTTCCAATTAATTGGGCGAGTAAAATTAGAGGCACCCAGGTGAAACCACAGACAGAAGACATTTCCTACGTGCTTTCTCTTCCTTGGCGCTTGCCCATCCCTGCCACCCTGTGGAGCAGCTCTGTCCTCCCCCCTGGGGAAAGCACCAGGGATGCTGGTGTTTGTCCCTGAAGTGGGACCCTGGGGGGGGGTCTGCCTGCCCCCATCCCCATCACCTCCCACGCTTCTCCCAGTCTGGTGCCCCCCAGCCTGCCCCATTGCTGCCTGCCCCTCCTTCGCCACAATCCTGGTACAGGGGCCAGGCGTTCCCGAGACCCTTCCAGGGGCTGATCCTGCCCCTGTTTGTGGGCACGGCTCTGCGAGCACCCCCCAGGGCAGCCCCTCTGCTGCAAACCCCTCTCTGCAGCCATCCTGGGGCCGGGGGGGCGGGGGGGCGCATCTCTCGTGCTGGGGTCTCAGGGGGTCAGACTGGTGTTCGCAGCGGCCCCGCAACCTCGCAGCTCTCCTGCCTCGGTCGAGGCGAGCCCTGGCAGAGCATCGCTGCTGCAGGAGGACGACCTTGCAGCCTGCGCTCCTCCACTGCCTCCCCTCGCCAGCCCTCGAAGCCAGGGGCGAGCCGCCGCTTCCCGGGAGAGAGCTCCATCTTCGCCGCCGACAGCGCATCCCGGCTCCCCGCCATCAAGCAAATCTCATCAGGCTCCCTCCTAACCTTTGCGCAAAGGTTGTGAGAAATGCCAGGGCCGTATTTCACAAGAAATACGAGTCCGAGCGGTCCCAGGCTCGTAAAGTCTGCGGCAGGAGGTTCAGCGGGGTGGCCGGGCTCTGCCTGCAGCGGCATTGCCCAGCCCCGGCAAGCGCCACAGCAGCCACCTGGGGACGGCTCCTTCGGAAGACACCGACCCTCTGTGGCTGGGATGGATTAGGAGCGCCAAGCTTGCCTGTGCTGCCTTATCTGCCCAATAATTGAACGGAATAAGCTCTCTTATCGCTCTGGGCCGGCTTTTCCCTGGCAGCCCCCTTATCTCACAGCCCTTGGAGATTGCGAGCAGGCGTCAAGCCTCCCATGAGGGTGCTGCATCCATCCGCCTCTGCCGGGCTTGGGCGTCCCGGTGCGGTGGGGGGCACGGCCCCTCCTCTGCCCCTCGTTCTGCTGCAGGGATGGGGGTCCCTCCGGAGGGGCCGTGCGGGGGGATGCTCCAGGCGGTGGCTGCGGGAGCGAGGGTGCTGCTGGGGCTGCAGGCAGGCAAGGAGCAGCGAGGGATGCACAAAAACCTCGTGTTTTCAGAAGAAAGAGCACAGTAAAGGTAGCAAAGCCCCCGCCTGAGTGCTCAGGGTTTCTGCTGCTTTCACAGCATAATTCCCACCCTCCATATGCTGCTCATTGCCTGGGTAATACAGGGGAGAACGGAGGCTGCTGCTGGTTCCGGCTGCAGTTCTGGGGGCTGCGCGGGAGGCCGGATGCCGCTCTGCTCGAGCAAAGGCAGAACTGAACTCTTGGGAATCAACCGGGGAACCGGTGCACCCTTTTTGTTACGGACCAACTCTTCGCTTTGCCTTTGATTAGCACCTTCCGTTGCAGGCACCTCAGGCCCTGTCCATCGAGCCTCTTCATGCAAAGATTGCAGGGAAAAATATTGACTGTTTGGGTTTAATTAATTTATTATTGGTTGCATGAGAAAATGGAGGATAGAAAGCAGCTGTGAGTGATTGCCACTAGATGGCAATGAAAATGCCACTGCCTTGACACAGGCAGCCTGGCAGGGCTGGTGGCCCTGGGCTGCTGGTGGCCCTGGGCTGCCAGCGGCACAGCCTGGGGCTCGCTGGAGACATCCCAGCAAGCTCGGCCCCTGGGCCGGGGTACCCCGGTGCCCCCTCCTGCCATTCCCCAGCCCTCCCAGAGAACCCAGCAAAGCGGGACTGAAACCCTTCTGCTCTTCATTTTTTCACCCAAAGCCTTGAAATTACACAGTGCCAGAGAAAAGCTTTGCGCGGCCCAAGCGGCCGGCGGTGGGGTTTATCTGCGACGTTCAGAGTCAGCCCGCTCGGAGCAGAGCACGTAATTGGGTGTCTCAGGTAAACGGCGCTGGATTGAAGGCGGCTGCAGCTGTACGCAGCTGATGGACCACTGAGGAGACGTTAGCATGTGAAATGATGACCATTAACTTGATTAAAGAAAGGACACAACACGCATTTTGTTCTTGTAGCGGAGCCGCTTCTTCCCATGAATCGTTGGTTGGGGATTTTGATTTCCTTATGCCAGGAGACAAAACACCTCGGAAGCGACGGGTAATTGCTTACAGGCTGAGTTTTTCTAGGCTAACCTAATCTTGCCAGGGATTTGCTTTTAGCTCGGATGGGAGGATGGATTTTCTTTAAGAGCGGGATGAAAAACACTGTCATATATTAGAAGCAGAATAAATGAGTTCTGAGCACTGGATTTACACAGGCTTTTCTTAAATGATGGCTAACCCAAAAAAGCCTTCCCCAGTCCTGTACAGGGGGATTCGAGGACCAGTGGCAACGGGTCCAATCCTGACGGCGTCATTAGCTCCTGGGAAAGTGACTGGACATCCCCCAGCCTGGGAGTACGGCACGGGAAACTCTGCGGATGGAAAACCTTCCCCTGGGGATGGCTGGTGGCACCCGGGGCTCGCTGCCGGGGGCCGGGAGGGCTGTCCTCAGGTCCCTGGAGAGGGGTGTCTGGCAGCACTGAGCAAGCACCACTGCCCCATCCCTCCCTCCCTCCCTCCCTCCATCCATCCATCCCTCCGCTGGCCCCGACGCTGCGCGGGTCAGCCGGCACGCCGCGGGAGCGGGCAGATGTGCTCGTAATTAGGATGCATCAAATCAGTTAAAGCTGAAGACAAAGAAAATTAGAGAAAATGAAGAGGAAATGAAACGGCTCGCGCAGATGCAGGAAAAATATTTTTAGTCCTTCTAAGTCCATGGCGTCTGTTGTTTTTGAAGAGTCCGTGCTGAATCCTCCCGGGACTTGCTTCCTTTCAAATGAGGTTGCCATCTCCCAGTGCTGCAATTAGACATGTCCGCACAGCTTCTGTTTAGTACAACCAAAGCACTTAATTTTCATTAAAAAGATGACATTGCGAGCAGTTATGAAGGACGGGCGGCAGCCACTGGTACCCGCATTCCTGAGGACGGAACGCGACACACAAATGCATAAATTATCGGGCTCCTTTTCCACGTTTCTTCTTCTGCTTCTCTGCAAAGAAGATCGACTCGATTGTAGGTGCCTCTCCTGATATCTCTTTTTAAATCCTATTTACATTTCTGTTAGATAATTCAGTATATCCATAAATTAGTGTTGAACGCCAGTTTGTTTTACGGAAGTGTTGAATAATCTCCGCCTCATGCATATTCAGGGTCCGTCCCAGGATCCCCAGCAGAGGTCGGGGGGCCGGTGAGCGTTTGCAGGCAGGACCCTGTACCCCTGCGGGGTCCCACCGATTTACTGCTGACCCACGGCTGGGCTGCTGCCCAAAAGCCAAAGCCAGAAGGGCATTAATGGAGCTCCCGCTCGATTTTAGCTCTGCGTAAGGTGGGAGGTAACGGGGCTGCGTGCGTCTGCCTCGGCATCTCACCAGGACAAGGGCTGCCCTTGCTCCAGGAGCGCATCCTGCCCCGGAGCGAGCCAGGGATGCACTCAGACCACAGATGCTGCGCTTCGCATCCGACCCCACCACGCACCGCCTGTAGCCAAACTTCTGCAGTGCCTTTTCTTGCTCCTACCAAAACCTGGCTGATTTTAAAGCATAACCCCCCTGGCGCTGCAGCCTGCCTTGGCGGGGGGCGGCTGGTACCCAGCCCACGCGGGCATCGCACCCAGGTGCTGGCGGCGGCGTGGCCAGCCTCACGCCGGGCGAGGGCAGCCATCCTCACCCGCTCCAACACCAGCCCCGGGATGGAAACCTCGCAGGGTGCCGAGAGGAAGAAAGCAGGGCTGGATAAAACAGGGTCATTTTTGTTTTTCAAGTTTTCCACGTTCATGAGAGCAAAGATTTGTGTGGCTGAGCCTGAAGACACACTGCTTCAAAGAGCAATTTTAATTGAAATGGTAATGATGGAAGTATTGCAGCCAAAATTGAAATATGCATTACAAGTACTCCCTCCTCCCGTGAAGCGCGTCCACGAGGAGCAATAACAAAAATAGGGGGTCTTTCATGAGGACTCTTTGGTCTCAGTTGCCGAGTGGTGGCAGTTTGCTCAGTCCGCGGATTATCTTTTTATCTGTAAAAGCTCCTCTGCAGCTTTTCTCGTGTCCCCCCTCGCTCGGGGCACCGGGGCTGGCTGAGCATCGCTGCGGTGCTGCCTCTGCCCGCGCTGGGCTGGGTGCCGGTTTCTCCTCGCGCTGTGCCATGGCACTGACTCCCACTGAGGTGTTCGAGCACTTCTCCGTTCCCGCTCTGAGATCCATTGTGGTACCACCAGCCTCCCGTGGGGTGCCGAGCAAAGCACTGCCGTCCCGACGATGCACGGGGAGTCCCTCGCCGGAGGCCGCGCTGCCGTAAGTGGCCTTGAAAGGGCAAAATTTAAGATGGTTTTAGAAAGGAGAAGGCAGAGGTGCTGGCCCCTCGGCAGGTCCCTGCTGTGGATCACCGATCTCTCCGGAGCAGAGCCGTGCGGCAGGCGCCTGCCCCGAGGCGGGTCTGGGGCTGCAGAAACACCTCCGAGGTCTCCGGCATTGCTTTGCTTTTCCTGTCACAGCCCCCAAAAAGGGCAGAGGTGAGGAGGTGGAAGGAGAGCCTTCGTCTCCCCCCGGGAGAGGAGCGGGGCAGGGCTAGGCACGCCTGAGCATGGGGAAAGGATCCCGAGCGGAATAGCTCTCGTCTGATTTTGATGAATAACGGTTGAAAACAGCAGTGGTTGCTTTTCAGCAGGCTGGCACTTGGGCGGTTGTGACTTTTTCCTCTAATGAAAACAAAAGCGGCCAGTGGAGCTGCCGGGGGAGAGCACACGCTGGCGGGTCCTGCGGTGGGGCAGGCAGGGGATGCTGCTGGGGCGGAGGCGGGGGCTCAGGCAGCCCTGGGAAATGGGCTGGATGCTGCTGGACCAGCCTGTGCTCCCGCAGTGCTGGGAATTTCGGGTCTGCATCCAGGGGATGCCCCTCCTGCCTTCCCCCTGCAGCATCCCGGGGATGCCCAGCGCTGCGCTGCAGATCTCTGGGTAACATCAGGGAACCTTCCCTGGGCAAAGACCGTCAAAAAACCACCCAAAATCCCCTCTCGGTTCCAAAATGTTGTATTCGTGGCACATTCCCGTGTAACCTGTGACTGTGGCGCGCAGATGAGACCACGTGTAGTACTTATTACCCAGCGCCAGGCGTTCGTTGTTGCGCTACAAAGCTGGGAAAGGACAAAGCGGCGTTCGATGGGAGGCCATTATGGGAACATGTGTCTTTTGAAAGCTAAGCAGAAGAACAGACACAGCTTTCCATGGAGCTGCTGTTTTCCCCCCAGGGAGCAGAGGGATGTAGCACCGGGGGGGTCACCGCCAGCGCAGCAGGAGCAGAGGGTCTGTGCAGGGCTGCCATGGGGACCCTCCGCTCCGCCGGCAGGTTGTGCTGCCCTTGGATTTAGCTCCGATCCACCAGGTCAGCAGAGGAAAGCGCTGAACTGCCAGAGCGGGATGCTCCGGGATGCTCCTGCAGGGCTGGGCTGGCTCCGGGCAGGATGGGATGGAGCCCAGGGGCCGTGACCCCGGCTGGACCGCTGCCGGCTGCTGGCACAGGAGCACAGGGGCCTGGGGGTGAAAAACTCCTCCGCTCCTCAAACAGAAAATGAATGCTGGTTCCCCTCTCCTCGGCATTAATCTCTGTCCCTCCTGGGAAATTACGCCACGATAAATCTTTATTTCTCATGATGGCTTGCCAGCTTTAATAACAGTTTCGCCGGGGACAGGAGAAGCCGGAGCCAGAGCCGGGGCTGGAGGATGCTCCACTCCTCCTGCGAACACCGACGGGCCGGGACTGATTTATCCTCCTTCCCCGAGCCCTGTTTGTCCAGCTGTCGTACAGGGCCAAGTGAATAACTGTTTCCTCAGTAAATTTAGCCTCTTCTTAATCTCCAGGCATCCACAATTTCCTGGAATTTATTTGCTACCAAAATGGAGCTGGATGGCAAGAGACATAGGTCTTCAGCCCCTCCCTGTGCAAGGATGCCCACCTCGCTCTTGCACCCACAAATGTGGGCAGAAGACCTGGTCCCTGCTGGGTGCTCTGGAGCATCCCGCCATGGCCCCGGCACGGCGGCTGCCAAGGTTCCCCCCGCCAACAGCGGGATGCGGGATGCTCTGCCGGGTAACAGCAATACCCGCACCCCGTCCCGCCGGCGGCTGGCAGGAAAACACGTTGCATTGCAGCACCTCGAAAGGGCTGCTCGGTCGCTTCGTTTCCTCGAATGTATGAATATTGCGGTGCCAGGGAGTTTTATTTTTTTCTAACTCAATACAAACCATTTGTAGAGCTGCGTATAAGAAAAATTGAATTTGTTCTTAGTTCCCACGGTATCCGACTGGCGAATGTGAATAATTGTGTTTTCCCTTATTTGTGGAAGTAACTGAATGGCCAAATGCAATTACTTCTGGAAATTCTGCTGCGATGCAGAGGCCAGCATCAGCCCTCAATCAGTTTTCTCTGAACCAGGGTGGCCAGTGGCCGGTGGCTCTCGGTGGCCACCGGGATGCTCAAAGGCCATCGGGCTCCCCTCCTGCTCCTCCTTTCTGAGCAGGAGGATGGGTTGGGAATACACATTTATGCCCAACAAAAACACGACCCACAGACGAGGAAGACGACAGAAAGATGCTGTGCAGGGAGAAAGGAGCTGTTGCACCTCATCCCGGGGCCGTGAGAGCCGGTGCGTGGGGCTGCTGTGCATCCCCTCCCCGAGCATCTCGCCGGGCCGGCGCTGGGCTGGCAGGCTCCGCACCTCCCTTCCCACCCGCCCGACAGCATGGTCGAGGAAATGCTGCCAGATAAATAACCCCCAAAAAGGAGACACTGCCCCTGTGACCGGGTCGCTCCCACAGCCATCCATGTGGTGGTTGTAATGGCTTAAAGCGGGTCCTGTAATGGACGGAGAAAAATGAGCGCAGGGACTCCACGGCCAAGGCTGCAGCCGGGGCTGCTCCGCTCAGCCCCGCGATCCGGCAGCACAACGGCTTCTGCCGGGGCGAGTGTCAAATGTTTTAGCAGGGAGTTACTATAGAAACTATCTCAACTCTTCTTTCTGTGCAGCCTTGTTGCTACTAATAAATAGCCTCATTATTTTGCAAAAAAGTGCTTTGGAAACCAGCAGCACCACAGTTCAGGCCAATACAAAATTAATGATCGAAAATAGTGGGGCCATTTTTTTCCTGCACCATAAAAAACGGGGAGGCCGGGGTTTCCATTAGGGAGAGTTATGGCTCATTTCTTCGCTTTTGCTGTATTTATGTTTTATGTATTCAAAAGTGATTTCAGCCACTATCACAAATTACCGATTCCCACATTACATTAAAGGTCTGTGAAGAGGAATGGCTCCTGCCTATCAAAATAAAGCAGTAAGTTCCGTGCTGGCGGGGAGCAGCCCTGGCTCCAGCGGTCCCGGCTCCTCCCTGGCACTTGCCCGCCCGGTGGCTCGGGCGATGCTCCCGGGGGCTGCTGGCCCCGCTGGAGCCGGGGGGACTACCAGTGCCTGTGGCAACGGCAGCCCCAGTTTCCATGATGGATTTATCCCTTCTCCGCTGCCCCAGCGGTTGCCTCCACCTCCCTGCCCGGCTACTTCAAACACATCACTTCCATCTCATTTCAAGGGTGCTCTTCCCAGTGCCCAGAGCAGCCCAGGGGAGGACAGTTAAAAATAATAACAGGAATAACGCAACCCTCCAGAGAGGAGCTAAAAGACACGTTGCTCTTTGTATATTAATAGCTCCTGCTGTTGATCACTTTTATTGCTGTTTCTCTCGCAGCTGGCACAGTGCTCTGGCCACGCAGGGCTGGAGCAGGGCTCGGGGCTGTGCTGGGGACGGGACAGGCTTTTGGGATCGGCCCTGGGGTCTTGGGTGTTTGTGGACATCAGCCCTCTGACGGCCTGGACGCGATCACCGTCCCCTCGTACGCACCCGAATCACACTGAGAAAATCCATCCCTCGCTGATCCCTGCGGCGCTGGAGGCTCCCACGGCCTCCCCCGCATCTGGAAGAGCTGGTCTGCCTCGGGCTGTGGGATCCAGCTCGCTTGTGCCATTGGGAAAGCCTCCGGATCTGGGCATCAAAAGCTGGAGCATTTTGCCGGGGCAGCCAGGCTTCGCTTTGTTACAAACACCACCCGAATTACCTTAACCGCATGCAGTCGTACACGCAGTTCAGCCCCGAGTCACTCTTGTAAGGGAAAATGGAGCGGTTTTAGGGCCAAGCTCCACAGGTAGCTCCCAGACCGTGTATTTTGCCGGCAGATGGCTCTTGCTGTGCAAAACCTTCCATGGGAAGTGTTGCGTTTTGCTCCTCGCGTTTTGCTCTGCCCTGCCCGCAGCTGCCAGGCTCTGACGTCGCAAAATTGAATGTTGGTAATTCATGGATCCGAGAGGCAAATATTGCCCAGGAGAAGATGAGCTCGATATTTGCCTCAAGGGAGGATGGAAGCTGATAGCCCCCACAAGAAGCCACCAGCGCTGTAGTGCGTTGCCGTGCACCTCCCCCTGCAGGCATCTCATCCCTGCTGCCGGTTTGCGAAACCTTTCGCAGCCACAGTTTTCTCTCCTTTACCCAGTAAAAGCTGGACGTCATTGTTTATATTCTCATGCCATGTCTCTGTATGTCGGCATTTTTGTAAAGATCTGAAAGCAAACTAGAATTGATCACACTGGTTTGCCCCTGGCATGAATCACCACATACAAATAGGAAATACAGCTCTCCACGGCTCCTCTTGGAGATCACGTTAATGACTTTCCATGGTGCAGACCCAACATCTCGATGGGAGGCAGCCAGGCATCAGAGAAAATGATGGGGAATATAATGAATCATTTGTCTTCCCTGTAGAAGGAAGAGTGGCAGCAGAAAAAACAGACCCTTAACTCTTCAACAGCCAGCGGCCGCTGCTGCTCTTGTTCCCTGGGCCCTGATGGACAGGGAAAAGTGGGGAGAAGGAGCACGGGAGACAGATGAGAGAGGCCATTACCATGCTGGCATGCTTGCAGTAGTTAAAATGGATGCAGGCTTGCTCTCCAGAATAGCCTGGTTGTCAGCAATTGTTTATTTTGCTGTTAACGATATAGGGCCGCTCATGGAAAAGGATTTAACTTTCTCGATAACGGTAATGAAGTGGATGTGGCATCATGTGCAGCATCCTTCATCTGAGGTCCCGGGGACGCTGGAGCCACCTGGAGAGCTGCACCTCCAACACGGGGCAGAAGGAGCCGCATCTGCCGGGAGAGCTGAGAAATGAAGGGGAGGAAAATCCCAGCCCTGGCCCATGGATGCTGCCCCAGCCCCGGGATGCTGCCCAGCCCTGGGATGCTGCCCCGCCCTGGGATGCTGCCCCAGCCCCGGGATGCTGCCCCAGCCCATGGATGCTGCCTGCCCCCTGGACGCTGCCCCAGCCCCGGGATGCTGCCCAGCCCTGGGATGCTGCCCCAGCCCCGGTATGCTGCCCAGACCATGGATGCTGCCTGGCCCATGGATACTGCCCCAGCCCCGGGATTCTGCCCGGCCCCGGGATGCTGCCCAGCCCATGGATGCTGCCCGGCCCATGGATGCTGCCTGCCCCCTGGACGCTGCCCCAGCCCCGGGATGCTGCCTCAATCCCGGGCTGCTGCCCCGGCCCCTGGATNCCCCAGCCCCGGGATGCTGCCTCAATCCCAGGATGCTGCCCCGGCCCATGGATGCTGCCCGGCCCATGGATGTTGCCCCAGCCCTGGGATGCTGCCCAGCCCATGGATGCTGCCTGCCCCATGGATGCTGCCCCAACCCTGGGATGCTGCCCCAGCCCTGGGATGCTGCCCGGCCCATGGATGCTGCCTGGCCCCATCGCTGCCTCTCCCCAGCCTGGCTCTGGGAAGCCGCTCCCCGATGCCATGGGCTTCATTGCCCAACTTTTGAGGTTCATTGTCCCACGGTATGTCCCTTCCTGCTGCTGCCCACCCTGCCTGCTCCCCACTCTGCTGCCAAACCGGGCACACAGGGCAGGTTCAGCAACACCGGCAACAGCTTCGGGCACGTGAATGGGGGTCCTGCGTGGTTACGCCTGCGATAGAAAAGGGCACGAGCCTTAAAAGCGTTGCACTCAGGGACGTGGTGACGTGCGGCTAAATTAGAACAGCACTTGCTCAGTGTTCTCATCACCAGCCCCCTAATTACAGGCGGTGAAAGAGTGATTTTTACGCAGCGGCACCGGGAGCTTCATTATATTGGGTTTGACCTTTCCTTTATTGGACAACACAAGGGAAGGCACAGGTCAAAGAAAGACGGTGTGGGGTGGGCAAAGGTGCCGCTTCTGGCCAAGCTGGGTGCCCTCGTGGTGAAGGATGAGGGGGTCCGAAGGGGAGAGACGGGGGTGAACAATCCAAAATCACATGGTCAAATTTTATTACAGAAATCTGCTAAAATTTCTCCAGTTGTATTAATATATTTGATATATTATATGTAATATATATATTATGATACATATATTATGTTATAATATTATATATCATATCATATCATATCATATTTGATATATTTTGTAAGCGGTGCTTTTTGAACGGCGAGGGAAGCATGGAGCACGAGGAACCATACCATTAGCCATGACCACCGACAAACGACTTTGGTCTAATTAGGGCATGGAGGGGTGTCCCCAAAGGCAGACCCCAGGCAGGGCTGGCTGGTCCCCCCCCCGGGGCCACCTGCACGAGGAGCGAGCGTGGGGTGGACAGGCTGCAACAGAACAGTCTTCCTTTCTTCTAATTTAACAATGCAGCACAAAAAAATCTGTTAGGATTTTACTCGCTACCAATTAAACTGATCCGGGGGAGGGAGAGCCTGGAGCGAGTCCGTGCCAAAACAGCGTGTCTGAGCTCCTGGAACGGGGGGGTTTCTCACTGTGACCTGCATAGACGGAGAAGGGGGTCGTTTACCTGCCCGCGTGGGGTTGTGTCTGCAGAACCAGCACCCAGAGGCTGCTTTTCGGGTCACTTCTGCCTCCGCTGCCGAGGGCCGGGAGGGCTCGGGCGGGTTTGGTGACGGCCACCCCCGGCACGGGGGACGATCGGGCTGTCGGGGGCCGCAAATTTTCCGAGGGTGCCCGAACAGCTGACGGCTGGGAATAAATTGCCAGCTCCCATTTAATCAACTCTGCTCGTTGCTTCCCGTTAGTGAATTAAAAAGCTTTCAGCGGCACATACAAATTGCGGTCCAGACTCGCGACTGATAAATGTTCCTTTTGAACTTTAGCACAATAGGGGAGCTGATTAAACTTTTAACATTTTTAATCATATAATTTATTTAAAATGTATTAGCTGAAAAAAAAAGAGAGCGGAAGACTTTTTTCTTTATTATTTTCTTAAGAGGAGTCGATGTTAGGGATAGATAAGGTATCACTGTGAGCTTGGCTCTGATGTTCCCATTCAACTCGAGACCCACAGCTCGGGCTGAAATTGCCGACTTCCAGTGAAAGCTGGGGCTCAGCCGGGACAGGAATTTCCCTGGCATTTTGGCAGCATTCTCCCCCGCCGGCAGTTTGAAGGCGGCAGCATCCCCCAACCGCAGGTCTCGGCGCAGGGCCCCGGCGGCAACGATGCGCCTCACAACGCAAAATGCAAGTGGCGGCTCCCCTGTCTCTGTCGGTTAAGGAATTAAAGTTGTTTCCCTGATAAACCACTCAAAAAGAGAAATAATCAATCTCAAGCAATTTCACTAATACGGACGCGATCGTCTTTTTTTCCTCTTCAATAAAATGTGACTTTTCTTCCTGAAATCCGGTTCAGCATTTTAACTCGGCTCACGCTGGGATGAGGAAGCCACAGTCACCCTTGAAGCCTGATGGCACAATATTTGCAATTTAAATAAGGTAAGTGCTGGCGGAGCATGAAACGACCGACCGTTACACAGCCAACCACTGCCCGGTGCCGTACGGATGGGTCTCATCACCCCCACACATCCCAAGTGGAATTTGCTCGGAACAGCATGGCTTATACACGCATTACAGCCCAGCGAGCTTTCCGTGATTGTTGTTATTACCATAATTACCAAAGGAATTAGTAATGATAAACCGTCGAGCGTTAAAGCACTAGAGGCTAAAGAGCAGTCCGATGCAGTGAAAGGCTGGGAAGCGTTTTCCTAGTGAGGATCCACACACTATTTACCAGGCACGGCAAATGGGAGAGGGAGGAGAGTGCGTAGGGAGCTCGGCTCGGGAAGCACTCGCAGGACACGTGGAGCTTGGGCTGCCATTTCACAAGACCAAAAATCAACGCAAAAAGAAGGAAAAAGGCCAAGTGTCTGGGCTTGGCAGCTGAATCCTGCCTGCCACGCACCGATAGCAGGGATGCAGCCGTAACTCCCTCCTGGCCGGCTGCTGCGGGGCAAATCCCCGCTCCGGCTCGGCACCGGCCCTCGCCAGGAAGCAAAGCTTGTGTTTGCTTTTTTCCAACCACATTGCTGCCACACACCACCGAGCTGACAGCATCACTTTTACAGTGAGCTCCGGCCAAACCAGGGGCAGGTTTTCCCTCTCGGAGCTCCCCCTCTCCATTAAGCATCGTGCCGGCACAGCCGGCACCCTGCGCTCGGGCAGTTCTCGTCGCCGCACGGCTCCTACCTCGGGCAGCAGCCTGAAACCCGGCCTCTCCGTCTTTTTGACAACTTAATCTTTATTTGCTACCGACAACAATATATGTAATTGCAGCCCTTGACGGATCAGATAGAGAGAGCACTCCAGACACAGCAAGGAACAAATAAACGGTAACGCGTGGGTCGAGCCCAGCGCGTTTTCACCCCTTCTTGAGAGAGCTGCCAACTCTGCTTCCACGGCAGCAGCGGGGAGAGGGCGATGCTCCTGCCACGCTGTGCTGCGGGCAGTCCCCGAGCCCAGCACCCTCCGGCAGCTTTCTCACCCACGGAAAATTCACATCAAATCCAGTGGTCGCACCGGCTCCCCCCACGTCCCAACAGATACCGGCTCTCCAGCGGATTTTGTGCACTTCCATTTTCGGGGATGAGGACCGGGAGTGCAGCAGGATGCTGAGCAATCGCCGCCTCCTGCAAGCCGTCTCATAATCGATACCCCTGCCAACATTGATGCCAATCACTTTAATTCTTGATAAATGGCAGGCATAAAACTGAGCTATTGTGTTGCTAAAAGAAATTTAATTAAGGGCGAACAGAAGGGATTCATCACTTGGCAGCGTAGCAGTTGAAGTCGGCTGGTCGTCCAGCCCCCATCAATAGCCTTCCAGCAGCTCATGCTGGTAACGGCGGGTCCCTGGGCGCTCGCTGCGTCCGTCCCGGCTCCCTAAAACCAGCCCATTCCCATCACATGGCTCAGTGCCTCTCGCTGCTGTACAGCCGAGAGGGTCTCCAGCCCCCTTAGCATCCCCCCATCAGCATCCCTCCTCAGCATCCCCCTGTCAGCATCTCCCTCATCATCCCCCCCTCATCATCTCCCCTTCAGCATCCTCCACNTATTTTTGCTCTTCTCTTGCGAGTGAAGGGCACCACACCTCGCCCTTGCCCCCCTCGCCCCACTGCGTTCGAGCACATCCCAGCCCTGGGGACTCAGTGTCACGCAGGGCATGGGGGCCGCCACCACCCCCGGTCACCTGCAGCCCACCCTGTGGCCGTGGGGCCGCGTGGGTCAGTCCCCCCCTGCACGTGCACGGAAAGGATTTTTGTCTTTGCTAAGTTTTTAATTACAGGAAGGCTTTTCTTTGGGACATACGCTTATTTATGTCTGATTATTTTTCTTAGCGCATCTGTGACATAATCAGGGTTTCCTCTGCACGCGCAGGAAGACTTTCTTCATTAGTTATTAGGTTTCAGCCTCCGAAGAGCAAATTAGGGGACATGAATATGCAAATGTAATGCTTCTAAACTGATAGCACCAGTGCTTCCTCCAGAGGGGATCAAAGCTGCGGTGACATTCGGCTTCCAACTCTTTGCATTCTGGGGGTGGGGGTTTCTACTGGCTTTAGTTTGGTTTTTCGCACTGGAGAGAGCTAAAAATAAAACTTCCACAAAAGTTGCTCTTTTTTCTTGCTTGGTTGTGTTTGGTTTGGGTTTTCTCCAAATAATATTTGCACGGTGCTGACGAAGCTGGACAGCTGTCAGCCGGAGGGGCTGCGGCTTTTCCAGCCCCTGCTCAGGCCCCGTCCCGGCGATGCTCTTCCCGGTCCTCGTTTGGTGCCGCGTAGGGCATGGGCCCGGCTCCCACCGCGAGATGATTGAGCGCGAGGGACAGCTTGGGGATGTGCTGGATGGCAGGAACTGCGTGGCCTCACAGATGGCTTCAATTTGGGCTGTAACTTCCCCAAACAAGCCATTTCCCCCCTTTAAGCCTTTCCAATCCCACCCCTGGGAACCCTGCGGCAGAGCGAGAGGAGGCGATGGAAAGAGCCGCCGGCGCTGCCGGCTGCACGGGGCTGGCGTTGCAAACCCACCCTCTGCAGCCCAGGCAGGGTCGGGCTCGCGGGGAGACACCAGGACCCAACATGGGGGGGTCGGCTTTAAATCCAAAATAACTCTGCAGGCTCCGGGGAGGAGGGTCGGGCTGCCAGACCAAGGGTTTTTCACACACCGTAGGTTAGCGGTCGGTTCTTCCCACCTGGCAGCGCTGGCACAAACACCCGGTGTGGGGGTCCAGGACATGTCCCCAGGTGAAGGGGCAAAATCCGTCCCCAGGCACCACCCGGGACTGTCCCCCCCGGCCTCTGTGTCCCTCCTGGCCAGTGGTCCCCCCTCGGCGGGGAACGGTGGGGGCTCCGCAGGCAGCGATGGCAGGTTTGACCACAACGCTTAAACCAAGGGCCTCCAGAAGGCAACAAATGAGGAGGGGAAGGGGGGGAAAAAAAAGAGGAAGAATGTTAAATTCTGCACATCGGGAAAGGGATATTTTTAACAAATACTTCATTAACTGCCAGCAGGACTTT
>VWZL01000633.1:285219-320313 GCA_013396915.1 Stercorarius parasiticus
CCCCCCCCCCTCCACACAGCAAACCTAATGGCATCCTACTGACAGATGGGCTACGAAGTGGTGAGGAATGGGGGGAAGCCCTTTAGTACCCAACAAACAAGGTTACAACGCACTGGGATGGGACCACCAACCCTGAGCCCCCACTTCAAATAAAGTGTCACCCCCTTGATTTTCCCCTCATTCCCCTCTGCAGTCCCTGCTCCCACACAGACCCCGGGGATGCTCCAGGCGACTCGGGGTGACACAGGGGACACCCGTGCTCCCCACCACGGGACTGGTGGCACCCAGCACTCTCCTCCACAGGATGGGGACTCCGAGGGTTTCCACGGAAGAAAATGCTGCCACACGCTGCCAGCTCTGCACAGCAAGTTTAATTGATCAAGGATGAGTAAAAAGTATTAAAAAAAAATCCCACAAAACTGCCTGGGTGTGTGCAAAAAAACTCAGTGTAGAATATAAAATACTTTTAAAAACATTCCGCAGAATGAAATCTGCGATCTTTTTAAGTTAAAAAAGGATTCCAACATGCCCAAGATATAGTAACAAAAATAAAGACATCCTGCGTGGCAGCAAACACATTCACCCTCCCCGATTTGAGCAGCCAGAGCTGCGTGCCACCACCGGAGCTCGCGGCAATGCCCGGGGGATGTGACTACGAGGGGACCGAGCTCACAACCCCCCGTCTGCAAACAGCGCGGCCGAGGAGAATTCGG
The DNA here is from genome assembly GCA_013396915.1 of Stercorarius parasiticus. NCBI lineage: Eukaryota > Metazoa > Chordata > Aves > Charadriiformes > Stercorariidae > Stercorarius > Stercorarius parasiticus. The sequence goes on from VWZL01000633.1 coordinate 285,933, forward strand.
AGAAAATTCAGACGCGTGTGTCCCTGAGGCGGTGCTGCCGGGCAGCACAGGACCTGCTGCTCTGCCGCGGCCTCACTGGTAGAGGACCTTCACACAGAAGGTCTCCTCGTTCTTGTCCTCGTGGTCGTTGATGTGAATGAGGATCTCCTCCTCACCCGCGCTCTGGCTCGGGGCAAAGCACAAGCCGATGGTGTACACCTCCCCGCCGGCCACCTGCAGGAGAAGGGGCAGGAGGAGAGGTGGCAGGACGCGGTGCGGACCCCGTGATGTGCCCACCCTTCCCAGGCCAGCCTCCTGCAGCAGCACGCCCTGCATCTGCCCAGCATCGCGCCGTGCCCTGCATCCACCGAGGACCATGCCCTGCATCTGCCCAGCATCACTCCCCGCATCGCGTGGTCCAGCCAGATGAGGATGGGGGTCCAGCAAAGGGGTCCCGGCGGCAGGAGGACGTACCTCGAAGGAGTCCTCCTTGAACTGCAGGAGGTCGGGGCGGTTGGTGCACAAGAAGTAGAGCCTAGGCGAGGGGTAGGGGTTGGTGTAGGTGATGCGCTTGTTGCAGCCTCTCCCGCCTCCCGCTGGCAGCGAGATCTCGAACGCCTGCAGGTCGAGCACAAGCCATGGCAGAGGTGACACAGACAGCGGGAGGGGGACAGAGGGAACAACAGGCTCTCCCCCAAATGTACTACGGAGAATTGCCTCCTGCATGGATGCACCACAGGGGACATTCTGGAGGACACATTGCCTTACGTCCCCTCCTGCTACACCTTACGCTTGGTGTCTGCATACAGAAACCACCCGCGAGTGAAAGCATCCTCCTCGTGCTGCCGCTGGCACCGGCACGTTCGCAGAAGTAATTACGAGCCCGAACGACAAAGGGCCAGGGGAGCAGCTGGGCCCGGCCAGCTCATTCTCCAGCTAATTAATGGATGTCCACGGGGAGAGCCGTGACGCTTGCTCAGATAACGCCCCACGGCACCGGGAGGTGGGCTGGCACTTGGCAGGACGCTGGGGCATCGGTTTAAATGCCGATCTGAACTTCCCTTGGTACTGAGAGTTTGGGAAAACATTTTTAAAAGGAACACATTAGCCAGGAAATCTAATTTTCTATCTCTGAGGCAAGCCCTCCGCCAGCACAGTGCTAATCGAAAGCAGCATGCTGTAGCTTTAATTTCACAACCGAGAATACTTCCGAGTTGGCACTCCTCAGCATGGGACTGCCTTCAGAACAGCCCGAGAGACATTTTACCGTGGTCTTCGGTGAGATTATCCGAGCACCGGAGGGCCAGATGTGTGCTCAGGGGGGCAAGTGTCAAAAACCCCATCGATACAAAGAAGGAAGAAGCAGGAGACAGCCCCACGTTAGCGGCCGGAGTGCGACCACCGGTCCGTCACCGCGTTTTTCTGGCGCGAGAGCCGCCGTACCTTGGAGATGAGGGGCTGCCTGCAGGACAGGCAGAGCAGCCAGGAGGACACCAGCTGGTGGGACTCCACGTCCACCAGGTTGAGGTAGATGAACCTGCTGCCAGCCCGCCGGGGCCGCACGCCCACGTACAGGTCCTGGATGCCGTTGGCGGGGAGAAGGAAGGCGTCGTCCGGATCCACCTGCGGAAAATAACACCAGGAGCTACAGCTCCGGTGGCCCATAACACCCCCACGACACCCAGCGTGGAGTGTAAACTAGACCCAATTGCTCTTAAAAACCTGCGCAGCTCTGCCCCCACTATTGGATCCCACCTACAGGAATACCCCGGGACTGGCCGCGTGTCGGGAAGGGTCGGAGCTGCTCGGGGACAGCCAGCCCCCCCAGCCCATGGACTCCCCCCCTCGCAGGCTTCACCAGGGGAGACTTTTGCTTTTGTTTATGGGCCAGCGATGGCGTTTTTGTGCCTTTTATTATTCACACTCGCAATTACGGCCAAACAAATTCTAAAGAAATTGTTAGTCTTCAGACGGTCTCATTAATGCAGATAATTTGCCCTCCGGGGTTTCGTGCCGATGATCCTACACATGACAGCTCTAATCAAAAGATAATTATCCCAAACACTTTACGGCAGTAAATTGTTCATAATTCCGACTGGGCTGCCTTTCCCCTTTCCGGAGGGGCTTTCATTGGGCTGGTCCAGGCCATCCCCCCACCCAGCGCAGTGTGAATGCCCTGGGCAGCCCTGCACCCANCCGTTTCCATCCCACCCGTTCCCACAGCACAGAGAGCAGCCGGCTGGCTCAGGAGGCACTAGCCTGCGCGCCAGGGATGCTCCGGCCAGGGATTACTGAGAGGAAAAGAGAACGATGTAAAACCCTGAGCTGTGAACATTTTGGGAAGCCTCCTGCCCGCCTTTCTGCTGCCCAGCGATGCCGGCCACGCTCAGGAGGCTGCGAGCAAGGAAAGGGCAGCGCAAACCCCCCTCTTGCCCCCCCACGCACCCAGGGTCAGTGCGTCTCACTTTTTGGGGTCCTCCTACTTACATATAAATAGCAACAAAGAACTTTTTGATCTGCGGGCTTGGTCCTCCAGCTACTTTTAAGAAGATGTCCTGCGGCTCCCCGGGCCCCTGCGTCAGAAAGCAGAGCATCCTTCCAACAGTTCACCTCCAGATCAAACCCGCTAATGAGGACTCCAGGGTTTGCTTCCCATTAACGGAAAAACCTGCCACCAGCCCACTTACAAAAGCAGATGCTTTCAGCATCTAGTTAAACTATGTTATTAAGTTATTATACAGCTTGGCTGAGCTCTTCCAGTATTTTTAATTACAAAAAGAGGATACAAATGACTATCGCATTCCAGGTCTGCATCTGTAATCAAATTTTGGCAAATTTTCCCCAAGTTTTCTAACAAGCCGTAATCCAATTACCATACTAACACGTTCCTGCAATGGCAATTAGCAACTACCCTTCGTCGCCATCTGCACACATGTGCCCAAGTTTATTTTTCCTTTCTACCTGCCCATCGCAAAGCGAGCCCAGCAAACCCGGGCTGGGCACCGGGAAGGACGCAGAGCGAGGGCTCGGCTCGGCCCAGAGACCGCCTCAGCCTGGCCCGGCCCCAGCGTCGCCCCACGGAGATGCTCTGCCGAGGGAAGGTCTATCCCCACCCCACAAAAGGCTGCCTTTCCCCAGCGTCTTAATCATCTGGTATTTGCTCAACAGAACAAGCGAGTACAGGCTGCTGCACGATGCGACAAGGTGCAACATTCAGCTTCAACCGCAAAAACAATGCGGCTCCTTTTAATTGGGAATAAAGGGCAATTCCGGCTTCATCACCGCCAGCGTTCCACTGCCACGGGGTGATAAATGGGGACGCTCCGTGGGTGCAAAGCACGTCTCTGCCGATGAAAACAACCCACAGCAGAAGGACACAAAGAACAGACCGATGCCGAAGCGTAACCGTTACCATATTTTTGGTTTCGCAAATGATATCAGGGTCACTGCAGCGAACGAACATCTCAGGCTCCCCCCCCGGCATCCCCACTGGCGCACCTGCGGAGGAGAGACCAACATGAAACTGTATTCAGCATTTTCTCCGTTTGTGCTTGCCCCCCTGCACCCCACGCAGCCGCAGACCCTTATGCTGGGCTACCAGCAAACCGCGTGGGCGTACTGGTGCAGGGAATTAAGTGTAAAATTAACACAGGCAGGCACATGAAGGGCAAGCGTGGAGCCCAAGGCTGTGAGGCAGAGCTGTGCTCTCTGGGTGCTGCTGCACCTCCAAGGAAGGCCCCTATGAACTGCAGATGCCGATTAACGAGGAAGAGCCCGATCCCACACCGGGCACACCATGGGCTCACCGGGGAGGGTGTGCCAGGGGGGCAGCCGAATGGTCTTCTTCAGGAAGGTGAGCTCCGGGTGGTAGAAGCGGAACGTCTGGTCCACCACGTGGGGCTGCGGCTCCACCTTCACCCGCAGGAGCGCGATGGGCTTCCCCCCGCTCACCTGGAAGGAGACCTGTCCCGGGGGCCGGCGGGAGAGGGACAGAGTTTTGCAGGAGTGATGCTTCTCCTCCCGCACAGCCACTTGGGCGGCATTTTTACAGCTCCCTCACCTGGATGTGCTTCGTCCGCCCGGCCCCACTCTTCCCCAGGGAGCTGGCAACCGTGTCGGCACCAGCGCCCAGCCCAGCCGGCCCCTGTGGGGGGCAAGAGCAGGTTGCTTTGGGATGCAGCATGGCCACGGGTGCACAGGGCTCCCTGCGGCAGTACCACCCTGCCCTACGTAGGCAAAGAGCCAAGGGAAACGCTTCCTACAGGGAACAGCTCAAAACGGGGGCCCGCACATACCTGAGCTGTGACAACCGCGGGGTCCGCAGAGAAAGTCTGGTATTTGAAGGGGATGCGGATGGTCTCGTTGGGGCGCAGGTAGACCTGGGGCCTGAGGTCGTCGCGGAGGTGGAACATCTCCTCCTCCACCGGAGTAACGCTCTTGGTCAGCTCCTTGAAGTGGCGCCACTCCCTCGGGTCCAGTATGACACTGGGGGAGCGGGTGGAGGAGATGCTGGTGAGGACTGGTCAGGAGCCAGTGCCACCCCACCACCTCCCTGCGCACACAAGACAGATCCCACTTCAGCCCCCACCTGAGCTCGGGGTGGTCTATGTCGATGGTCACGGTGTGCTGGACACCGTAGGGGTTCTTCAGGGCAAACTCAAAGAACTCGGCCGTCCCCAGCACGGCGTGGACAGTGTGGGTGGCGGTGATGGCCTGGCTGAGCACCCGGGAGATGCTCTCGCCCTTGACGTGCTCCCGGTAAGCGTCGATGATCTGCAGGTCCCGCACGTGCCGGGCGCGCTGCTCCTGCCAGCTCTGCCAGGAGCAGGGGGACCATAAGCCGGAGCCACTGCAGCATCCCCAGCCCCTGGCACCCCTCTCCTCACCGAGAGCTGGGGCGTCCTCCCACCACCAGCATCCTCCTGCTGCCGCACCAGTGCCATGCGCCTCAGCTTGCGCCGGCGGGCAGCCGTGGCCTCGCTGGGGGGGGCCGGGGGGGCCAGCCTGGCCTCTGGCCGGCGGCTACACAGCGCGGCCGCCAGCTCACCGTCCACCTCAGCCAGCCTCCGCGCCCGCAACACCCGCCTGCCTGCAGGGACACACCATGGCACCAGTGGGGCACCCCGGATACCACGGCCCCGAGGGTCCCCGCAACCCTGCGGGGCAGGGAAGGGGCCGCCACCCCACCGCCGGGGGCTCAGCACCAGCACCGCGGCGGCGGAGACCGGTGCAGACCCTGCCAACCCAAACCCAGGCGGAGGGACAGGCCAAGCCCCATCCCAACTCACCACCAGCAGCGTTGATGGAGAGCCAGCTGCCGGCCAGCACGCTGCCGGCACCATCCGGCACAGGCCCAAGGCGGGAGCGGGATGGCAGCGGGGACGGCAGCTGCCCTGGCATCTCCTCACACGGGTGCCCTGCCAGGAATGGAGACAGGGGTGAGCAGAAACTATCTGGTTTTCATCGTTATAAAGTCTACTGCAAATTTTTATCCCCGCTGCAGCTCTTTACAGACACTTTAAAGGAGCAGGAGCAAATATCTGGTTGGTAACGATGCTCTGCAGCACTCCCTCCAGAGCCTGTTGCTGTTGCCACCATGCAGCCGCCCGCCTGGAGCCGGAGCAGCATCGAAAGCACAGCACCATCCCAAGCGATTCCCCGCCCGAGCCCCTGACCAGCTCTGGTTTTCATTTCATTTCATTTCCCCGGGCTGCGGTGCTGCCGCCAGCACAGCCACGTGCCACCGTGTTTCCATCCCTGCTCCCACAAAGGCCGTGCCCCGCAGCGCCCGACGGGGCTGTAAACCCGCCGGTATTCACTCAAACTAGAAATCCCCTCCCCATCCTTCGGGCAAGGGCACCAAGCTTTTCAATACTAGTTTTAACCACAGTATTTTGAAATATTAAAAAAAAAAAAAGAGGACGGGGGGAAAAAAAAACCAACAAAAAAAAAAACTATCAAAGGGCAGGTGTTGTCCTGGTGCAGCGTCTCCGCTTCCTCTCTCCCCTCTCGCGGGGTGTGAGTTAAACCTCTCCCTGGGTTGTGAGTCTCAGATTCTCCTTCCCCGGAGCTTATCGTCCCTTTGCAGGCAAAGTGCGGAAGCGAGGGTTTAAGATATCTTATAATGGAGCTAATCTTTCTTCTGAAGATAAGATTTTAAAACCTGGAGTCACTGCACATTTATAGGACGGGAAATTAAATATATAAAACTGAAGCACCCAGCAGGTTCTGGGAAGAATAACTTTCTTACAAGCATGGTTTTCCTTCAGGTACAGCCCTGTGTGTGCTGCCCGGTCTCTCCCACAGCCCCGTGCCGTTGCTAGCACCGAACCGCATGGCACCGTCCCCGCACACAAGCCTTTTGGCCAGCGGGCTCTTACCGATGTTGGCCAGGCAGAGGTGGAGGCGGCCCCTCACGGCCACGTGGACGCCGAGGGGTCGCAGGGCACCGTGCCGCAGCGCCTCCCGGCCCATCACCGTCACATCCGGCTCGTACTCGATCGTGGCCACCTCCAGCTCGTGGTGGGTCCTGACGGCCACCTGGCCCTGGCGCAGCAGGGACTGGGGACAAGGCAAGGACATTACAGAGTAACGAGTTACGGGGGAGTCCAGTTTGAGGGGGGAAAGGGGTCTGGGTAAGGATGCCTCTAGGTGGCCTAGGTCTGGGGGGTTCAGCCCTAGAAAACTGCAGGAGTTCTAGGAAAGTGGAAGGAAGTCAACATTTTGCCATCACTTTTGAGGAGAAGACGACAAACCCCGCGATTAGGGGCTTGTCAGGCTGACACAGAGGGGCTGACAGCAACTCGATTGCTAAAGGCTTGAGGGTAACACAACAGCATCTCAACACGGGACCAAAGGAACAGCCAGGCTCTTCCTCAACACTCCTGCATGCTAAGCAGGGGTCTCCTTCGTTAGCAGTCCTGAGGGCTTGAGGGAAAAGACCTTCAATTTAACCCATACCTCCAGTTTAAGGGCAGCGGACCCGACAAGGAGCAGGGAGTCCCCGTCCCAGACATCAATCTGGAGGCTGTGCTCGGCCAGGTACCGCACAAACCACCGCTGCTCCCCGGCTCGCAGGAAAGCGGGATCCACCATGTACTTCAGCTGCAAGCCCGGCGGTCCTGCCAGACACACGGCATCCTCGTGGAAATGGAGCTTCCACCGACACCGCGACACTTCTGCTCCAGAGAAGCCTGCCTGCTCGGACACCCGCTCTCCTCCACTTAATGAACCCAGCAGTCAATTAGTAAGGTCCGAGTCCCCCCAGGACTGGCAGCCTCCCACAGAAACACTCTTCCACATGGAAGAGGAGCTTCCTCAACCACAAGTGCTTAGTGTCTCTTGGGACCAGAATTTAATAAGACAAAGACACAAAGCGAAGCACCCAGCAAGGAGGGGCAGAGCCGCTCTCTCCAGGCGCTGCGCTCTCGCGTCTCGCCTTTCTCTTTGGCTGCAGCAGGAGCGGGCAGCCTCGACACGCAAACCGTGCCTCCAACACTTACCAGCGTTTTACTTCAAACTTGGACATTTTGAACATTTTTCATGACATGCCACGCAAACTAGCCGAGGTTTGCTATTAAAGCAGACACTGTCCCATTCCTCAGCCCACAGGCAAGCCCAAACCTGACTGATGGAAGAGGAGCAGCCACACGAGGATGCTAAAACCAGAGCTTACCAGTGCCGAGGGTTCCATCCTTGTTCACCCGGACGAGGAGCTGCGCTGGCACAGCCGCCCCAGCCGCCGGCCCCGTGTCCGTGCTGACCAGCTGCAGCCGCGGCGTGGTGACCGGTGGGAAGCGGTAGAACTGGAAGGTGAGGAAGATGGTCCTCGGCCACGTCCCCTCCGCGCCGTCCCGGGCATCCCTTGAGGGAGAGAGCGGGGTTTGGGTGAGCTCATGGCACGGCACTGCCTCCCCATCCCGAGCTCCTCATGCGCTTGGCACACACCAAGAGGCAGAAGAACAAGAGAAGATCGGCAGCATCACAAGTATTTGGACTTCTCTGAAGACAGCAGGCATATGGTTTGCTTTGGCTTTCCAAAAAACTTCATAATTCCAGCTGTCTCCCACCATATGGGGGAGCCCAGCAAAGGCAGCGTTTTACCTTCGCACGCTGCCATCCACGGAAAAAAAACACAAGTGGGGCCTTATCCAGCCAAAGCCACCCACACAGGTGCCAACTTCTCAACTCCATATGCATTTATGAAGAAACCCTGCATCAATTAGCTTTTACATCACATTGTAGCTAATGGATACAACAAAAAAAATTGGAATATGATTTAAGGATGCCCAGAAAGGACAAGAGCATCATTGTAAAACTGTCCATGGCAGGGGCTGGAAGAAGCGGCACCTTTGCCAGGACTTCTCCCACTCAAGCAGGGAAGTAGGTTGGGGGGGAATTTGGGAAAGGACCCTCCCCCCAGGAGATCCCGGGATCTGCCTGCAGAAGGCACCACGAAGAGCTGCCATCCCACCTGCCAAAAGCCAGGAACTGCAGGATGATTTCGTTGCCTTGCAGAGGGTCGGCTTCCTCCAGCCGCAGGTTGAAACTCGCCGGATCCACTGGCTCTGAGATTTCCACTGGCTCCTGGTTGTGGTCCAGGATCTGGGGGAAGCCGGCGGTGTGCAGGCGCGCCAGGGAGGCGCGGGAGAGCTGTGTGCGGGAACTGATGGGGAAAAAGGGGTGAGCCGTGCTGAAGCGGCGGTGGGGGAGGCAGGAGCCCAGGGGAGGGCAGCTGAGCATCACCTGCCTGCCTGCAGCCCCACGGCGGCGATGGGCACCTGCAGCGGGGCGAAGGGCAGCGCCCGCAGCTGGTTGCTGTCAACGCAGGGCTCTGGGTCCGGTGAGCCAAGGGCGGCCTCCAGATGAGTGATCCCCCCGTCCTGCCGAGGGCTGTGGCCGGGTGGCACCAGGGACTGTCCCCTGCCCCGCAGCGGGACTGACAGCTGGGACACCGAGAGCTGGCGGGAGAACGGCGAGCATGAGCCCCCGCAGCCCCGCCGAGGAACCCCGTGGGTTCCCATCTCTGTCTCCTATTCGGCTGCTGCGCTTCCCCCGGCAAGGGGAGGGATGAGAAAACGCAGCAGGAAGATCAAACCACTTAATGCGGCCTTATGAAGCATTTTATTTCATCAAAAATATTTGTGTGCATTGATCCCTGCATCAAGATATAAAAAAAAAAAAGCATAAAGAGGGATCTCTGTATTCATAGCTCTCCTTAAATCCCGGTAGCTCCGCATGAAGAAGCCGTGCGTCACTGTCAGCACATACTGGGGACAATAGCACCCAGCAAATCTGGGCTGTCAAAAACCAGAACGGCCCTTACAAATACATTTGGGCTGTTAAAACTGCTGAGGGAATCTTGCCCAGCACATTACAGGCAGGATCCGTGTTGCTGCCCTGGAGGAGGTGGATTTGAGCAGGATGCTTGGTGCCTCTCGGCCGCAGCAGCCGGAAAACTGGGAGAGGACAGGACTGGGAGCACCCCGGGAACACCGCTGCCCACCACCCGCATCCACCGGCACGCACAGCACTTACCCCTGGTCCCCGCGGGGAGGCTGCCGTTTGCAGCGGGACCGCGGGACCTGCAGAGAGGGACAGGAGAGATGCTCCACTGGAGCCATCACCCACCCACCCTCTGCCACCGAGCCCCCTCCAACCTCCCGTCATCCCTTTCACTTTTGGGGGTAGGACCAGCTTATTGAGCTGCCTTAACATCCCTCAACCACTTATTTGACTTATTTTTCCAATAAGACTGTTGCCTGAGGGGGGCGAGATCTCCATCTCCAGCTCCATCCATTATTTTACCGGGAATTAGGCTAACTCTGCCGTAAAAGGCAGCTCCTCCATCCCCAGACAGTGCCGACGTTCCCCCGCGGCCACGAGGCGCTGCTTAAGTGGGATGCTTAATGAGACATGAAAGTTTTAGGATACTTAAGGTTTTCATCGCTCCTCCGTTATTTCTTGTCACTCCCTTCATCTGTTCGTGCATTCGTGCCCCGAAACTGTACGAGCTTTATCGTGTTTATATTTGGCTGCTTGGCTGGCGCACCGGCACAGCTGAGCCGCGGGTCCCTCGGAGCAGACCAGGGGCACAGATGTTCCATCTCTGCATCCACGTGATGCCGAGACTTTATTTTGCTTACACCGCCACGTATATTCCAGCTATTTCATGCTGGCTGCTGTGCAAAGGAAGCCACCCTGGCTCCCTTACGTCTAAAACACTGTTTTCTTTCAGGTAGGAGGGCTTTGGCCGGTGCTAAGGAGACGACGGACAGATCCATCGGCACCACCGGCCACTGAGCTGACAGAAGATGCACTCGGCCCCGCTGGCCAAAAGGCCCAGATGGTGGCATGTTTTCCAAAGGAGCTCTACAAGAATTTAACCAAACGCTCTTCCCAGCGGCTCGGGGTGCGTGCTGACTTTCGCGTGTGCCCGCTCACCTCACAGCACGGCTCCGGGAGCACCGCCGCGCTTCCCGAGCTCCCCCGGTGCCAACAGCCCCCCAGAGCCATGCCGCTCATCCCCCAGAATCACGCTGACGGGGTGTCTCCCCTCGCTGGGCACCCCACCGGCGCCCCCGGCTGCTCTCCCCAAGCTGGAGGGCGCCAGCCCAGCGCCAGGCTGGAAGCTCACCATCAGCACACGCTCGTTTCTCCCTTCACTGCACCACAACCCCTCAGCGCCCCCGCCCCCGCCAGCTGAAGGGCATCCAGGAAAACCTCTCAGGCAGCGCCAGGAAGGTTCCAGCAGCCATGCTGAGCAGAGCCTCACCCAGCGCAGCCCCCGCACCGCCAGACCCCTCCGTGTCACCCCTGAAGACCTCTGCTTGAAAGCCCCGCACGCCAGCAAACCGGCTCCTCGCCGGCAGAGCCAGGGCTGGCTGCGGCACAGCCATGGTGCCACTGCCATCTCGTGGAAGGCACGACAGCATCGGAGCCGGTGCGGGAATGGGCGCCCACCGCACGGGGCATCGGGGCTGGCAGCTACCTGCTGGCCAGAGGAGCTGGATACGCTCATACAACTTGTTTAAACACCGTTGGGTACCTGGAGCATCACACCGAGACCCGCATGGGAACCGAAGCAACGCCGCAGCGGAAAGGGGTGCTTGCTCCCCACCGATCACACAAAAGGGGGATCAGACAGAAACAAGCCGGAGAGGATTTCCAGGAGTCCGGGACAGCGGCTCAACTCCGCATCTAAGTCCAAGCCAACATCAGTTTTCTTTCCACCTCCAACACACAGAGCAGACGGCCACCAAAACCCCGACCACCTGACACCCTGCACTAGAGATGGATGGATGCAGACATGCGCGCGCGCACACAAACACACGCAGAGCCTGGTTTTGCCCAGCTCGGCACCGTGCACACCGATCAAACTGTGCTGCTGTCACACTCCCCGAGCGGCAGCACAATGAGATTATTTTTTTTTTTTTCCTCAGCCTATAATTGACATCTCTCCTCACGTCAGGAGGGATGCAGAGAGACGAGCAGCGGCGCTGGCAGGGAGCAGTGTGCTGCTGGAGCAGCCACTGTGCCCGTCCAGCTCTTCGGGTTGTCAAGCACGGGAGCCCAAACGCCGTCAGAATGACCCAAAATGGGATCGGGCTGGTACCGTGCTGGAAATACCCCGGGATTCTGCACGTGGCTCAGCGCTACTATCACTGGGGAATTTCGCAAGTTAAAAAGTGAGGGCTGAATTCAACTCGATGGAAACTTGGTTCGCTCCGGTAATTCATAAACTAGCTCACTGAAACTCGGTGAAGTCGTGTTTTTTCTCCTGAGCAGACACCAGTGCCACACTCTATATTTTAAATGTCAGCGATTTGGAAAACACTCACTCAGCGATGGCGTAGGAGGCTTCTCCGACTTGTCCCTGTCTTTACGTAGGATCTCTGCAGCAGTTACAAGATGTTCTTCCGAATCAGTAGAAACACGGAATTGGACAGTCCCAGACTCCACGTGCTCCCCCTGAAATTGGAAACGAAGTAGTTTTAGACAGCGTGCTACCCGCAGCCTCCCTCGCTGCTCCAAGAGACCTTTCCCTTGCCCCGCAGCCAGAGAAACGGTGGTCCAAGCCGGAGGCAGAGCTGGCAAGGGGTTGTACCTTAATTTCTGACCAAATGCCTCTGTCCTTGTGCAGACACACAGAGACCTGCCACCTCCGCCCACCGCCACCACTTTAAGATCTCACTGAGGAAGTTCTGGAGTCACCCCCCACCCATCCTCACCTGCAGAGCCACCCATCCAGCTTTGCTCCACATTGGGCCACCCCCTGGTGACTCCTTCGCCCCAGCCCTGACCTCCTCTTGCTGATAAACCCGGGAGCAAGGTCTTTATCTTGTGTGTGTGCATCTCTCAGAATAAACCAGCTCAGAGCACGGTGGCCTCCCAGGAATATCGCAATAACTAACGGTGTTGACCGGTTTCACGGTAGCTCAGCCTGCAACGTTTGTGGACACTGAAGTCAAGCAGCGCAGGACACAGAGCAATATCTATCAGCGCAGATGCTCGATGGCAGGGGGTGGGGGGCTCTCACCCTCCTCTTCCCATGCCTCCTCATTCACCCAGGGATCCACAGAGCTTCCCCATCCCCTGGCACCTAAAGTTTTGGCAAAGAGCCCCTCTAACGGCACCCCCATCCAAGCACCGGCAGCATCCCCATGCACATGCAGCACAGAAGCTGGCCCTTACCTGGCGGGAGCTCCTGCCGCGCGGCGGGGTCCGGTAGACCAGGGCTTGGCAGGGGCCACGGCGGGCACCGCCGCGCAGGGGCAGGACCACCTCGGCCTCGCCGGCGCCCAGGACAGGGCTCCAGAGCGCCCAGCGCACCGAGCGCATGTCGGCCGCCTCACCCCCGGGCAGGGCCTGGGGGAGCGAAGGGGGGGACGGTCAGTGCCAGGCACCCCCCGCCTCCTCACTGGGACAGGGGAGCGGGCGCTGCCGGACGGACATGGGCACTCCCCTCCACTTTCAACCCATTCTGGAGACATTCCACCTCCCAGCACGTTATTTCTCCTTTTGCACCCATTTCCCCCCTGCTCCCCAACTGCACCTTTCTGCTCCCATCCCTCTGCAGGCTCTGGGGAGCACCAAGAATGTTTCTCTGATGGAGAGGGACACATCGGTCCCAGGGAGGGGACCCGGGATCGTGACACCCCCCCAGTGAAAGAGCCCTGAGCCAGCCCACAGTTTCCAGGTTCGCTTCTCCTCCCTCTGCCAGCGGCGTCGCAGGCAGAACCGGCACCTTCCTACGGGATCCCCCTCCTCAAGGGTGACCACGAACCATGGCTGCACACTGGGATCAATCCCGCTTTTGCCCTGTAAACACCACACCACCCGTCCCGCATGGGTACTCCTTTGGGTTCTCTCGCACGTACCCCGTTTACCAGCCCGTTGCCGACGTTATTCCCCTCCCCGCAGGCTGCAGCTGTGGGACACCAGGCACCCGCGCTCCAGGGGATCTACCTCATCCCCTCTCCAAGCTACGCAAGGGACTACACCTCCACATCATCCATCAGTATAATATAACGCTGATAGAATATATACGCACAATATAACGCTTTTCAAAAATAACAAGGCTTTCATCCCTTGTATTTTAGCACACGTCGGCTGAGGCAAAGACACCAGCACCCAGCCAAGGGGCTGTCAGCCCTCACTCAAGCAGCTGCATTAAGGGATATGTCTTGGACCCCCCCACCTCAGCAGAGAGAAAGGGCAGCATCAAGGCTTCCACTTACCCAGGTGCGTCCACAGCCTCCCCCTAAACCAAAGGAGAGGTGCAGAAGCAAACCGAGAGGGCTCTACCAGCGCCCGCAGCCACCCTCGCAGCCTGCTAATTATGGCACGGAGGACACGGCGATCAGCTCGACAAGCAGCTTTGGGATTAACCGCTCTGCCCAAGGGCTGCGCCATGGGGAACCGGGAGTGCTCCCGGCACCCAGCCCTGCCAACAAATACACCTGGGTCTGCAGCCCCAAATCTCCGCCGGTCCTTTGGCTTCAGCTTTTTAAAGGAGTTGAACCAAACACCTAATTTCCACGGGCACTGCTCAGCTTCTCCTCCCCCCGCCAACGCAAATCCCCTTCGCCTGGCACGCGTGTCACACTATAAATATCCACTTTCACCCCCCCAGTTTTGCTCCAGACAGCTCCAAGGAGAGAGGACACTTGCTGCATTTTCAATGAGCGTCTTTGCAGGACCATTAGGGACTCCTAATGAACCCACCACCATCGATTCAGCCGCTACAGGCTAAGGCTGGAATGGGAAGGATCTCTGGAGGGTTGGGAACTGCTCGCTAAGCCGGGTTTAACCCGCGGAAAGGTTAAACTGAAATACGTGTAAATGGCTGATAAGCAGGCGTTAGCAAGCCTGGTCTCCCCAGTCAATGCAGAGACTTCTCCTGGCTTTAAGGTCCAGAGAACACCAGGCTGAAGCCCCCAGAAATACCTCAGCTTTTAGAAAAAAAAGACTTTCTTTTCAGCATAAATGCTGAATTCCGAAGAGAAGTCTTTTTTAAATTAAAAGAAGCTGAAATTCTCCAAAGCAGCTTGCCAGAACACTCTGGGACTGCTGCAGGCTACATTTCTCCATACGCATATACACGGTGGAGAAACGCAGTCACCTGTAATTAAAATGATTCAGTAAGCTTATTTGGAGGATACTTTGTGCCGCGCTCCAGAAGGCACCTGGACACTTTATGGGGCCATTCCTTAGGCAGCACGGCCATGTGATGAGGGGCTGCAGAGTCTTGGGGGTGCGGGATGGTGAAACGGGGGCAGAGGACGGAGTTACGGAGCAGGGCATCCCTACAGGGCATCCCTACCTTCCCACCGACTCTCCCCACGCTGCAGAAGACGTACTCCAGCTGGAAGCAGACCCCGAATGCCGGGTGAGGGACCATTTCGCTCAGGTGGATGCGGCTCCTCAGGACCAGGGCTTGACCTGCACCCCTGCACCGGGATGGATAAGTGGCTGTGGCAACGCCCGCAGCAGGAGGGAGGCAGCGGAGGGTCTCCGCCAGCTGAAGGTCTCCCCCTTACCTGTCTCTGGAGCCAGGCAGCCCCTGGCAGCCACCCCGCGCCGCCTCCGCCTCCGGCACCAGCACAGCCACCTGCGGCACCTGGACGAAGCGCAGGCCGTTGTGGACGCCAACGTGCAGCCGCCGCTCACGAACCGCCACCCCATCCCTGTCCGGCGCGGTGTTAGCCTGCGACAGGGAAGACTCCCAGCGTAGGCATCACAGGCAGCACAGCATCCCTCCCTGCACCCCCCCGCAGCCGGGAAAGTTCAGGCGATCCATCGGAAACTCAAAAAACGGGACCCATCCCCCAAGCCGGGGGGTGTATATTAATGATGTATATTAAAATCTTTTGTCTTCATGGCAGAGTTGGTGCAAATCTGGCAAATAAAGGACTTGGCCAGCAGTCCTTACGGCGCACCAAGCACTGCCGTTCCTAAAGAGATGTAGTCAACAAGCACTGCATCTTGTCTTTGCATTTCCCATGGCAGCGCAAACCCAAATTCTGCTTATTAGTGTCTGGCCGCTCAAAACAAAGCCGGCTCAGAGCACCTGTGTGCTAATCCAGCAGCGAAGGAAGCAAAAGGCTTGCACAGCAAGAAAAAAATAAAATAAAATCGGAGACTCCAAGTAGAACAGATACACAAGTGCCATATATCTGAGTGCTTCCACTCCACCCGAAGCGCTCACATTACTGCTCACGCGCTCTGCTTTCCCCCGCCGTAACGGCATCGGCGGTACCTGCAGTAAGCGATCGCTGTTCAGCAAGTCCAGCAGTTCCTCCTCAAACTCCTCCAAGGAAGGGTACAGCCGGACTGACAGCCTCTCCAGGTAGCAGGTGACCGGCTTCATCAGCCGGGGTTTCTGCAAGCAGTCACCTGAAGAGACAAGGTGGCGGCCACAGGTGACGCTGCAGCTGGGGGGGGACATCACTGGGAACACAGGGGCACCCGCAGCCGGACCCGAGCCAAAAGCAGCAGCGGGGAGAGGTGGCGGTTGTGTGTGCGACCCCCAGCTTCCCCGGCACACACACGTCTTTACGCCTGGGAGAGACCCAGAAACACCCAACGCCTTCGGTGCCAGCGGCTGCAATCTGCTGATTTAACACAGCCACCGCCAGCGCTGTGGCGAGGTGTCCCGCAGCGCCAGGTGGTGGCTCTCCCCTCTCCTTCCCAGCACTGGCCTCGGCCGCAGCTGCACTCGGCTGCTTTGGGGACCTCGCTCAGCTTTCACATGACCAGTCACGACCCCCCGAATGGCTAGCAGCGGGGTTTTCCAGGCAGCAAGCTGACGAATAATTCAGCTGTGCAACAGAGTGTACTTTTTACCCTCTGAATCTTCAGATCACATAATATTAATCGCAGCAGCTGGAACAGCAAGGCTGCTACCCACCGGGAGAGATTAACGAGGGCTGAGCGTGCAAGAGCTCGTCCCCTCGAACCTGCCAAACCCTCGGCGATCCCGAGCCCCACCACAGAGGGGAATGACTTTAAACAAGCTGCAAGGGCTTCTCCTAAGACTCCGCTGAAGACCGTAATTAAACCACCCACGAATTATCCCTAGCAGCTTCCCAGGAGCAAAGCAATTAAGAGAAGGAGAACAGACCAAAGCCATTTTGACATCTTTCAGGCTGAGCTATGGATGAAGGGCTGCAGCCCCACCAGCCTGTGCAGGGGGGGATGCTCTTGCCAAGGGGCAGCACCGCAGAGACCCCACCGGTGCTCCCAGAGACCCCCTGCCCGCATCCCCCGGGGACCCGCTGCCTCCAGCAGGAAAGGGAAGGAGCCCTTACTCGCGTCTCCATGTGCCGGCAGCAAGCCGGGAATAGTCTGCAGCCCAGATATCAGGAGGTTTTCGGGAAGGAGGTGAAATAGCGTCTCCAGGGGCTGATGGAGCTTCAGGGAGTACTGCAGATGGCTCTTCTCCATCACCGTCAGGTATTTGTTCTCTGAAGAAGAGAAAACATCCCAAAATGATGAAAACCTGGGGGGGGAGACAGCTTCGCAATGCCACTGTTGAAGAAATCACACGAATGCACGTGTTGGGAGCAAAACAAAACCTGGGTTTGCCCGGCCTGGCTTTTCCCAGCTGGCAGTACGGCACCTCCACTTAGCGCTACCAGGGCACAGACCACGTATCGCATCGACCGGACACACACCATACTCACTCGGACAAGAGAGGCCACCAGAAAGGAGCGGGACGCAACGCCTTGCTTACTTTCCACAGGGTCCTGGAAGCGCGGGTGCAGTAAGGCACGTGGTGTCCCATGGTACAGCTTCAGCCTGAAAGCAAAGAGCACAGGCGCAGCGGTCAGTAAATCCCCCCTGAAGCACACCTCCATCTTCCGCAACGCCTCTGCTCAACAGTGAGAAACCACCTTCCTACTCTGCGCCCGCGGTAAAAGCCCTGTCCTTCAGGGAAAGGACAGGCGTCACTCACCAACGCACCACTGCTCCCCCAGCAGTGAGGAATCCCAGCTTTCTAAATGCTAATTTTGTTTCTGCAGCCCCAGGACCACACTTTCTCCCCCAAAGCAGCCATGCACGTTGCCACCCCAATTCCCGGTGTGCCCCATCATGCACCGGAGGGGGGCACCTACGCTCTGTCCTCAGTGGCCGCGTCCGTCGCCTCCGGCCCGCTGCCGAACAGGGGGATGAGTCCAAAGCCGCAGGAGAGTTGCTGCGAGCCCCCGTCCCCCTTCCCGGCCGTCGCCACCACTTCCACGACAGCGGTGATGCCAGGGTGGTTCAAGGAGGTGTGGAAATAAACGGTCTGGGATGGGAAAGGAGAGAGAAAGGGCATTTCAGAGCTGGCGGCAGAGCAATACCTGTTGCATTTGGACAGCCAGCAGCACAACCAGAACATCCACTAAAGCTTCCAGGCAGCGCCTCATGGCAAACAACCTCCAGCACCACGAGAAAAATCTCAACATCCTTAAATCTCAAACACCATTGACTTCCCCCCCCGTCCCAACCCTTACATTGCCAACACCCATTTTCCAGAGTAACTCGCAGGCTGCAGACCCCGTAAAAGCAGGGCTTCGATGCACCCCTGACCCACAGCGTTACAGACAGCACTGCACCGGGAGAACCAAAGGAGCTGGAAACTCCCCTGCCGCAGGTGGCCTGGACCTGAGGGCAGGAGGGGACGGGACACAGGTCACCTCCCTAGGACAGGATTTAAAGCCAGGTTAATCTTTCTATTAAAAACTCATTACCACAGTGTCCCAGGGAAAACATTTACTGTAATCACAGGCTGTCAGGAAGGGATAACGGAGAGAGACATTACCACATCAACCCAGGGAAATAAATCGTTATTCTATTATCTTTTATTGCAAAGCGTTGAAATAATGACCGCTGGCTGCAGACCGATGCCTCACCTTGCAAAGACACAGAGAGCCCTCAGAGTGCATCCCTTGTAAAACCGAGCTTGCCGTTCCCTCCCTGAACACCAACAGTGGTTTGCGACAGCGCGCCTCTCTCCGCAAGCCCTGCGAGGGCAAATGCTGCCAGCGGGGCCACCTTGAGCTGCCATATTGGTGCAGACCCCGTCCCCTGCCCCGGTGGGGTTGGTAGCGGTGCGGGCAGCGGTGCGGCACCTGCCCTGCGCAGGCAGAGGATGCGACACCACGAGGCAGCTCTTGAGCAGCATCTCCGGCACGAGGAGCGGTGCCTTTCCTCCTTCCTCCCCTTACACAACTCGATTGCACCTGAACTCTTTGCAACACTAAACTGCGGAATATCATGGAGGTAAAAGATCCCAGTGCTCAGCCGCGATGGCGGCCGGTCGCGTCACACCCACAGACCATCCTGTCACCTCTGCGAGACCCCCGAGCGCTGCGGCTGTGCCATGAGCGTGCCGGGCAGGCTGCGGGGCATGGGCAACGCAACTCAGCGACTGCAGACGGGCTGGCAGATGCAGTCCCCCAACACGCCAAAGCTCCTGCCAACGGCTCCCAACCACATACCAAACACCCCTGAAGCCAGCAGACGCAGGGATGGGGCTCAGAAAAGCAGCTCCTCCCGGCATGCGGCAAGGTGGGGAGCAGCACCATGTTTTTCTGGCTGCAGCACTCTCTACCATAGTTTTTCCTTTCTCCTACTTGAAAATAGCAGGGGTCGGTCGCTGGAAGAAATGCACACATCAGCACCCCTTGGATACTGCTACTGATTTAAATAAATGAAGGAGCACGGCTCTAATCAGTGCTAGACTTCATCCGTGGCACAGAGCACTGGAGGAGGTGGAAATAAAAGTTTAATTAGAGAACGTGACACCTCAGCTGTCATCCAAGCTACAGGGCAGCGGGATCTCCCCAGTAAGGGGGCACCCCGCTTTGCCGGTATCAGCAGCGGATGGAAACGTGGCTTTGGGGGAGTTCAGTTCCCAGGTAAGGAGAGAAAAGCGCTGTACCGGCTGCTCCTTCCCTCTTGTGAGGAAACACTGCTCTCTGCCGCCGGCTCCCAACACCGCAGCCGGCACACAGCGGCTCCCGCGCCACCGCTCCGCCCCGGAGGCGGCCCAAGACCCCAGTTTCCCCATTCCAATAAACTGTATAAAAGCTTCATAACGGGGCAATGCCTGGAGTGCACCCTGGGCAAAGGATCGGGAAGCATCAGGAGGGAAAAGGGTCTGCTGCTGCCATCTGCCTGCGTGCAGGAGAACGCACCGCCGCAGAGAAGGCTCAACAGACAGACAGACTGACTGACCGACCACGGGCCAGAGCCCCTGCACCCTGAGGACTTGCTGCTTTTCAGCTACAGCGTGTGGGTGGCGAGGTCCCAGAGCTCTCCCAGCTCCGCTTCCACCAGACTGACAGAGAAACCAGCACCAAAGGAGAGCGGCTCCAGGCTGAACCCGAGCAAAGGTGTCTTTTCATAGAATCCCAGAGTGGTTTGGGTGGGAAGGGACATTAAAGCCCACCCAGCGCCACCCCCTGCCCTGGGCAGGGACACCTCCCACCAGCCCAGGTTGCTCCAAGCCCCATCCAACCTGGCCTTGAACCCCTCCAGGGATGGGGCAGCCACAGCTTCTCTGGGCAACCTGGGCCAGGGGCTCACCACCCTCACAGCAAAGAATTCCTTCCTCACAGCTCATCTAAGTCTCCCCTCTTTCAGTTTAAAGCCATTCCCCCTCGTCCCATGGCTCCCCTCCCTGATCCAGAGTCCCTCCCCAGCTTTCCTGGAGCCCCTTTAGGGACTGGAAGGTCTCCCCGGAGCCTTCTCTCCTCCAGGCTGAACCCCCCCAACTCTCTCAGCCCGTCCTCCCAGCAGAGGGGCTCCAGCCCTCCCAGCATCTCCGGGGCCTCCTCTGGCCCCACTACAACGGCTCCATGTCCTTTATGCACTGAGGACTCCAAAGCTGGAGACAGTACTCCACTTTTCCCTTAGTGCATTAAAACCCTCCCTTCTCAGACTTGACCCGGCCAGCACGGCCGCTCCCCTGTCTGCCCGCAGCCCCCTGCGCCCTACCTCGTTGAAAGCCACCCTGGCCGGCTGCGGTGCGGTGGCACGGGCAGCTCGCCAGCTGCTCCTCCACGTCCTCCCAAAGAAGTGGTGGTAGGTGGCGTCGAAGAGGGAGAGGCGCAGCTGGTACTCAGCTCCCTGCAAGGCACAACGGGACAGGAGATGCCGGCATTCTGTCCTGCTCAGGGACACGCCAGCTCAGCGGCCCCAAACTGCAGGAAACACACTTCGGTATGAGAGGACAAATAATTCCCATTTTCCAATCAATGCCCAAATGAGGCACATGGCCGCTTACAGCTCCGTGCATTGCTGGAAAACCTCTCTGAAAACCAGAGGCTGAATAAGCAAAGCAAGAGTGGGAAAACTGAATACTAACCATATAATAATGGGGTAGCAGACTTTTAAAGTGTTACCCAGGGATTTTAATTTTAAAATGCTTAGCTAAATTAAAAGTTAGCAACAATTAAATTAAAATTTAACTAAACGCTAACTCAGATTTGCAGGTAAAAATGCACGGGATTGAGACACAGCTCTGATATGTTTTTCCCAAAGATTTACAGTTAGTTTCCCCCCAAAACAAGTAACCTTGTTTCGAAAACCTCCACCTTTACGGGCTCTCAGTGGCACCGTGGAGCAGCGGCAGGCACAAACCAAGGGCTCAGCACGAAGGGACGGCTGGGCTGTCCCCCGCAGAGCCAGGTCCCCCGTACCTGGGCGAGGGCAGCCCCTTCCAGGTGCTTGAGGACGCAGCGGAAAGCGGTGGAGCCCAGGAGGCGAGCCCGTCTTCGCTGGCCGTGCGGGGGCACGGCGAGGTTCTGCATGAACACCTTCTCCCACTCGCCCATCCTGCTCCCCCGGAGGTCTCCTCTCCCTCCCGACATGGGCTAGGGCGAGCGTTGGGCTGGCAAACAGAGGGAAACGTAGACTGCGGGTACGCTCCACAGCCACGCGGACGAAGGACCCCGACGGGACGCGGCGGAAGGGGATCCTGGGCCCCGCGGAAACCCCGAAGCGAGGCGCCAGCCGTCCCACGGGCGCGGGGCAGCTCAGCGGGGCGTCCCCGAGCCCAGAGGCACGGCTAGAGGGGCCACCACCGGCCACCCGAGGGTACGGCGAGACACCCCTCCCGGTGGCCCTCCGGCGACACCGTCCGCCCTTCCCGCACGGAGAACCCCCGGCCCCGACGGCCGCCGCCCGCCCCCCGGGACGGGGAGCCCCCGGTCCCGACGGTGACAGCAGCCACCCATCCCGGTGGACCCAGGCCCCACCGGCCGGACCCCCAGCCGCCCCTCCCATACAAACCCATACACTTACGCGCGTATGTGCACGCGGAGGCCCATATGTATATGTACATGCAGACCCACGCCCCCGCAACCACGCCGAAGACCTGCACCCGAGCCCGCACCGCCCGCCGGACCGGCCCCCCCGCGCACTCACCGCGCCCCGACGCCATCTTCTTGGGCCCTACCAACTTCCCGCCGGTCCAGGGGGGGGGATGACGGCCGCGCCGCTGCCGCTCCCCACCCCGCCGCCCGTGCCCTCGTCCCCCTATCCCCGGCGCGGCAGAAGCAGGGAGGCGCGGGACGGCCCCGGATCCGTGCGGGGCGCGGCGGCGACGGCGGCGGCGGTGTCGGTGTCGGAGGCCGTCCCCCCCCGCGCGGATGGTCGCGCCCAGCTCAGCATCGGGTTACTAGGGCGATGGTGCCGCACCGCGGGGGGCGGGGCCTGAGGGCGGGGCCCGGGCACTGCTTGCAGCGGAGGGGAGCGGCGGACGCCGGGCAGGTGCGGGATCGGGACCGGGATCGGGATCGGGACCGGGGGGGCGATGGGGGCGGCGGGGCGACGGCGTTGGCGATGGCGATGGCGACGGCGGGGGTGGCGGAGCCGGGCACGGCCNCGCGGGAACGGAGGGGGATGCTCGGCGCGCGGGATGCGGTGCCCGCACCGGCCGTGCCTTCCTCCGGGCGGCGCTCCCTCGGGCAGCCCTCTCCCGTGCCCTGCTCCGCCCGAAAATCAGAGTTTTTGCGCACAGACTCTGATTTTGTCTCTCCCTGGCGCCGGGCAGCGCTTTGCTCCTGACCCCGGTAACGGCTCCACTCGCTGCCGGTCCCTCGGCGGCCCCTCGCCCCGCAGCCAGCTCTGCTGGGAGCGGGGACAGTGCGTTCTGCCCACCCGTGTCGCAGGGCAGCCCCGGGCTGATGCCGGGCTGCGGGCAGCCAGTGGCCCCATGGCATCACACCGGGGAGCAGCAGGCGCGTAAACCCCGGTGACACGACGCTCTGGCAGACCCGCGGGCAGGAGAATGGAAATGTTGTTTTTTCCCAGAACGTCTTCCCTAGTTTGTAATAGGAGCCGCTTGGCGCACAGCGGAGACAAAACCGCGACGTTTTCTACAGAAGATGGTGGCTCAGTTACCCGAAATGACATGTAGGGGCATTGGGAAGGAGGACCCCCCTCCCGAGGATGCCCTGTCCAAGTGCTCCCCTTGGCCTTTCCTTCAGCCATGCCCCAAACTCCTGGGTTTCGCTGGCTCACGAGCCTCTCAGGCCTCTACTTTTTAAAGCTGTTTTCCTTGCGATGGGGGAGTAATTTCCGCCATCTGCTGGGGAAGCAAAGCTGCCGACGCGCTGGTGCTGGGGAGTGCTCCCCAAACGGGACAGGGTTCATGTCCTTCCCTGCCTGTCGCACGCTGCCCATGGAGCTGCCACAGCAGGGAAAGGGGAACCTGCTGGGGTCACCCCCCGGGCGGTGCCAAGCAGGTCCCCGCCAGTGCCAGCACGGTTCGGAGTGGGCACGGTGCTTGCTGGCCCCGTCGCCAGCAGGACCACGCTGGGAGGGCAGAGGAGCTGGCAGAATGCTGCGGTGAAGCTGAGCCAGACTCGGCGGATGGAGAGGGACCAGGGTTTTCCTAATTTATAAATGAAAGAAACGCTGCGGCACGCTTCCGAAACCCTGACCCCTTTTTTCTGGCTTGGCCTCTGGTTTTCATGTTCAACCGGGCCGCATCGGTGGGGTTATCGCTGCAGGATTACAGTGCTGTGCTGCTGCTGGGGACCAGTGTGCTCCCATTACCGGGGTGTCTCAGAACCGCACACTCCGGGTTGGGTTTTTTGCCCAAGAAGGCCAAAAAAGCAAAAGCCGATGAGAAGCGGAGGAGAACGGGCAGCCGGCAGGGGGAACGCAGCGGCTGGGCCAGCCCCGGTGCTGGGAGGCAGCTCCGCAGCATCGCCTGCGGACACTCTGGGTTTATTTTCAAAGAAAAACACCCAGCATGATTTAAAGGCATCCGATGATGGGAGCATCCTGCTCCAGGCTCCCCAGGGCTGCTGGACGACCCTCCTCTCTCGCTCGCCCACACGTGCTGCCGGAGCCAGGCTGCGGCGCCGACATGGTTAAGGCACCGGTGGGATGGGGAGCCAGGCTGCACGCCACGGCTGCACGCCACGGCGGAGCCAAACTTGCCGAGTCAGGATGTGAGAGCGGCAGGGACGGCTCTGCAACATCCCTGGGTGCTGCCGCATCCCGGGCTGCCCGGGCCTCGGCCTCCCTCCTCCGCCGGACACCTTTTCCCAGGGACAGAGCGGGAATGGGGTAGGAACCGGCACCTGCTGGGGTTGCCTCTGGCTGTCGCGGCTGCACCGGCACCGGCGCCGCTTCCCGGAACCTGCCGAGCCTCCAGCTCCGCTGGCAGCGGGGGGGGTTTATTTCATTTTTTTTGCTTCCTGACTGCACACCTCCGTTAGAGCTCCAGAGCAGGTAGGTGGGGTGCTGGGGGGGGTCAGCGCTGCTATGGCGGTGGCTCGGCTGTGCGTGGCACAGAGCCCACGGGCTCGCTGGGAAGGGTCGCAGGCTGCCGGTGCTGCACACCGGGGACCTGCGGGGGCTCAGCAGCCTGATGGACCCCGTTGCTTTCCTGCCGGTGTACGTGATGGCAAAGCAGGAATACAGGAATAACCCCGTCTTATGTGTCGCGTGTGGTTTTGGGCTGTGTCATTGACTCGGGAGCCGCGCAGCGCCGGGTGCCTGCGCTTCAGCGCGGTCACGGGCGACCTCACGTGTTGCAGCTCTGTCCCCAGCGCCTGCCACGGGCCGCGGTGGCAGGGGGAGGACACTCTGCAGCAGAGGCTTCCCCGGGCAGAGGGAAGGGGTAGGGCTGCTGCCGCTCTGCAGATCCCTGCAGCGCCGGGGGGGGCACGGCACCCAGCGCCCGGCACGAACAGAGAGGTGACTGCAGGAGGCGCCGGGTCAAAAGCCGTTATTTGCAAGGCAGAGCAGGGCAGTGTAGGTAATTGTCCTAAAGTCACCTTTCCCGCAGTGGTTTTTTTTGAGGGGGGCATTTGCTGAGGGTGCTGTTTACAAACCTGGTAAAATAGGGGTGGAAATTCGGGGACGGGTATCCGGAGTGGGGACATGCTTGGTGATGTCTCCCCCGCAATCCCTCACCTGCACAGCTGGGACGGACATTGGGATGCCCGGGGCAGGGGTCCCACAGTTCCCCCCACGCCAACGCCTCACCCTCGGGGGCTCAGGCTCATCAGTAGGTGCAGAGGCTTCGTCCCTATATTCAAATTAATTCTGTGTGCAGTTCCGCCTCCCCGTGCTCTGACGGCAGCATTTGGGAGGCTGCGGTCTGCAGACCCTCCCCGGGGCTGGCCCAGCAGAGCTTTGGCTCCTGGGGGCTTCCTGGCCATAAACCCTCCCAGTGTCTCAGTGCCCCCCGTTATGCTGGCCAGGGATGGGGATGGGGATGGAGAGGGAGCCCAGTGGGAGCACAAGCATTTGGGGCACCCTTGTACCCAGGTCCCAGGCACATCCCGCAAAAGAAAACACTTTTTTTCCCTTTCTGTGCATCGCCCTGCAGGAGCTCCTGCCGTTGCAGACTCACGGGGCAGGAGTGGTCTTGGGGAAGCACCAAACCGCCGGCGTGAAGGGGACTGGGCTTTCAGCAGTGCTTTGGCTCGGAGGACCCAGAGGTGCGGGTTGGCCCCAGGGGCCAGGATGCTCCGGCTCCTCAGAACGCCGAGCTCTGCCCCCTATGCCAGTGGTCCAGCAGTGCTTCCTGGCAAAGTTCCTCAAATGCTGGCAGAGACTTGCCAGGCACCGCGCTTGTCCCCCCAGCGTTACCACGAGGTGACGGATGAGGGGTGTAGGGTCCTGCTGAAAACTGCGGCGAGCTGAGCTCGTCACACCACAGATCCCCAGGATGTGTAGGCAGAGCCGGTCCTAAGCCCTGCAATAAGTTTGAGTCTCGGCTTGTGGCCGTGCAGGCAAGGAAGCTGCATGGCTGCCCCCACTGCGGCTGGGGCGGGGGGGATCCAGCGACATCCCCCCAGCTCCCTTCAGCTTCATTATAGTGCCGCTAATTAAGTGATGCTGAGGAGGGAAGCAACCTGCAGGAGTGTGAAGACACTGCCTGGGCCGGTGGCTGCCGTTACCCTGCGTTGGTGCAGGCAGCTGCCTGCTGCCAGGCGAGGGACGCAGGGAACAGTGAAGGTGACACCAGCATCCCCCAGGAGAAGCCAGCGGGGTCGCAACGGCTTTGGGGGCTCAGCAGGGTCGTGCAGTGCGATGGTCCAGGGCCGCGGGGGGGCAGTTCCCTCCTGCCCTTGCAAAATTAAATCGGTTTCATTGAGCCTGGGGCGGCTGCAGCCGAAGGGAGCCGCGTTTCTGCGGCGCTGAAGGGAGGAGGAGACGGGACTCTGCACCGGGGCTGCACCGGGGCTGCAGCGGGGCCAGGGGCTGTGGTGGGCGGGCAGGCGGCTCCGCAGGGACGGGCTCGGCTGCCGCAGCCACTGCCATTGGGCCGCGTGGGCTGCAGGGGCTGCGCCGGGATGCAGGCACGCCGGGCCAGGATGCTGGAGGGATGCGGGATGCAGGAGAGATGCAGGATGCAGGCACGCCGGGCCAGGATGCTGGAAGGATGAGGGATGCGGGAGGGATGCGGGATGCAGGCACACCAGGCCAGGATGCTGAAGGGATGAGGGATGCGGGATGCAGGATGCAGGCATACTGGAGGGGTGCAGGGTGCTGGAGGGATGCAGGCACACTGTGCCAGGATGCAGGATATGGGAGAGATGCAGGATGCAGGCATGCCCTGCTGGGATGCAGGCAGGATGCAATATGCAGGCACGCCATGGCGGGATGCGGGAGGGATGCAGGATGCAGGCAGGCTGTGCCAGGATGCAGGCAGGATGCGTGCCAGGACATGAGCACACTGTGCAAGGCCACGCTCCTGCTGTGCCCAGGGCAGCCGGGGAAGGAGCTTGGACATCTCTCAGTCCCCACCTGGGGAAAAAAAGCAGCTCATGACCTGCAGCATTTCACAGGCCTAAATAAAGAGACATTAAATTTAAAAATTAGCCCCAGTTTTGTAGGGAAGTGTGGTGGTTTTCTGTGATACTGGAAACTGCTGACGGTGTCGCAGGATGGGGAGCAGGGAGTCACACCGGATGCCCCCCTGGCATGGGGATGGGGACAGGGAGGTCGGGTGCCTGGGGGTGAGCCCCCCTTTCCCTCGGAGCTCCTGCACCCTCGCTCACACAGTCATGCAGAGACTGCAAGAAAAGCCGGGCTATTTTCTTTCCCTTGGCTTGTCCCTTGCAGACGAACCCTCTGGGGGCTGCTTTAGTGTCAAACACCAGCAAAATGTTTAATTTTTCAGGCCTGCATTTCTTCACCATTTCCTGATATGGCGTAAGACCTCCATGGCACGGGTCAGTGCCTCGCTGCCGTGGCTGGGTTGCCCTGTGGCGTGCCCTGCTCGCCTCCCATGGGCAGCGAGGCGGGCAGCGAGGCGGGCAGCGAGGTGGGCAGCAAGCAGCCCTGCTCTGCCCTTCCCGAGAGCCCCAGAAATTTGGGGAGAGCAGCCGAGCTGGGGGTCGCGGGCACAGGNCCGCACACCCATCCGGCTTGCGAGCTCCTGCAACAGGAAGCACCGTCATGCGGGCGCCCCAAAACCCCACGTTTCTTCCTCTTTTTCTCTTCCCCTGTGGCAGGGGTGAGGCGGCGAGCGGCTCCGGGGAGCCCAGGCTGGCTCCATGTATCCCGAATCCACCACTGACTCCCCGGCGCGACTCTCGCTGCGGCAGACGGGCTCCCCAGGGATGATTTACAGGTAAGGGTACGGGGCGGCACTGGGGGGGCTCTGTGGGGCCTCAAACCCGGGGCCACGGCACCCCAAAACCGCCCGGCCACGCTTCGGGCAAAAACTTCCAGGACTTAAAAACCTACATGGCGGCAGCAGCACTTTTGGGCGCTGATGCCTGTTATGGGAAGAGTGGCTACTTTCGGGGAGCGTGCCGATGCCCATTGCCGGTGCCCCGACCCTTCCTGCGGCCGCCGGCTCTGCCATGGTCCCGCCTCACTTTTCTAACGGGGTTTGTGGCATCTTTCTTCTTTCTCCCCTTTGCTGTCGGAAGCGCGAGGTACGGGAGTCCCAAGCGCCAGCTCCAGTTCTACAGGTAACCCAGCCCTTCCCCTCCCCAAAATCCCCCCGGCGAGCAGACGCAGCCGAAGCCCCTGCATGGCTGGTGGGGTACGGGGGCGGGCAGCGACCGCAGGGGTGCGGGGCTCGGCTCGAGGCGCAGGGAGCATCCTGCACCGATGCTGCGCTGGGAAGAGCCCGCTGGCTTTTCCCAAGGGCGGCTCCAGGAACCCGGCCAGCCACTCCGCTGCTCCTTCCATTAAGAGGAGCGTCGTTAAGTGGCACAGAAGGCAACGCGATTCCCCACCCCACCCCCCCAATCCTTTTACCGTCTGAAATGAAGGCGGCACTTTTCCCCGCACACTGTGCCAGCAGCCGCCTCAACGCTGCCAGGCGCTTCGCGTCCAGCCTCGCCGCAATGGGGTGGGAGACGGGGGGCTGTTCCCCAGGGGAGCCGTGACCTCCCTGCTCCGTCACCATGCGCGGCGGGAGGAGGAGACCCTGGCCAGGCGGCACCGCGAGCGTGCCTGTCCCAGCCATGTGCCACTGCCGGTGCTGCCGAGCCCGAGCCACGGGTGGATTTTGGCTGCCAAACCGGCCAGGCACGGCCGCATCCGGAACTGCTGGGCGCATCTGGTGGGAAAGGCTGCCCAGGCCGACAGGCGGGAGACGGCTTGCCCACAGGATGCCTTCAGGCAGCTGCCGCCGGTGCCTGTCACCCACCCCGGCTTCAGGGCTCCTGCCCACATGAGTCCGTCTTTCGCTCCTGCCACAGCCCAGCTCCGATGGTGCCGCCGTGGGGACCGCAGGGAGGGCTGCGTCCGCCACAGGGGACCGTCTCTGCTCCCCGATGGCTCCCGGCCGTCCCTGCCGCTCTGCACGCCGGTGGCGCGGGACCTGTCCCCGCAGGGCGAGGGTCGGCTGCGGGCGGAGGCAGCGATGCCAGGTTTGATAAAGCAGTGGCGCATCCTCGGGCTTTTAGCGAAGCGGCCATGAATAATTTAGCTCCCCTTTGCGAGGAAGAAAATCCCCTAATAGGGCTAATGGAGCGCGGTGAGAAAGCTGGGCTCTGGGGGGGCCCGTCGCAGCCGCCAATTGCTTCGGATGCCAAGCGCCGACACTCCCCTAATGCATAAAAACCCGGCGGCCGCGTCTCTTATATCTGCCCCGGGGCAGCCCGGCCGCCCAGAGCTCCGCCGTGGATGAGCAGCATCCCCGGTGCGCGGGTGAGTCGGGGCCGGGGGTGCGCGGGGACGGGCACGGCCCGCCGCGGGCAGCAGGGAGGATTTGCTGTGCGGGGTGACTCGGGGTTTGTTGCCTTGGGGAGGTTTTCCTCTGGGGTTTGGGGTCTTTTCGGTTTGAGGCAGGCTGTAGACTGCCAGCAAGTTCCCAGCTTGGCAAGCCGGGCTGGAGAGACGCCTTCCCAAGCAGCCGCCCTGCGCTCCTGACTGTCACCCACTTGTTGTGCCCCTGACCTGCGGTAACGGTCCCCCGTTATCCCACAGAGCCTGTGTCCCGTCCCCATCCCCGCTCCTTCTCCGCTTGGGCACGGCACTGCTTGGGCTTGGGCAGCTCCTGCAGCCCCCGCTGCTCCATATCCCTCGGGCAGCATCGGGATTCCTGCTAACGAACGGCTCGTGGGCAAACCCGCTGCCCCCGCGCTCTCGCTGCTGCCCCGTAATGTTGCTCGGCCGAAAGTCAGGGAGATGTTGAAATGAGGCGGCCGATGGATTCCAGCTTCGTTCCCCAAAGCATCCCAGACCAAAGCCCCGGCTCCGCATGCTGCAGCCATGTCATGGCAGCGCGGTGAGGCTGTGGAGCAGCGGTGCAGCCGGCTCAGGCTTTTCCCGGCTGCTACTGGGAGAATGGATCCCACCGGGGGGTGAGGGCGTCCCGCTGGGGACAAGGGGATCCCCCGGGGCTGGGTGCTGTGCCCGTGCCCGGCAGGAGCCACCGGCGCTGCCCTAATTAAACCCCCCAGCTGCAGGGAAGGGCTGGTGCCGGTGCTGCCGGCTCCGGACCTGGCTTTGGGGCATGGCAGGAAGAGGAGGTCAGCGTTCGGTTTGGCTTTGCCACAGGAGGGGGATCCCCTTCCCACATCTCCCTGCATTCCCAAGCCGTTGCTGTGGAGCAGATGCGCGGGAGCGTCTCCATCGGTGCGGGGTATCGCAGGAGCTCCCCAGGGTTTCAGTCCCCCCTTGCCAGATGCTGCTCGGCATCTCCTGGGGTTTCTTCTTCTTTTTTCTGGAGGTCACACCTCAACGGGAAAGTGCACTTCGCTTTTGGCTCCTGCTCCCATAAATTTGAGCTTCGCAGGGAAAGAAAAGCACACCGGTGGGAGCCCGGCCACAGCTCTGGCACGGTGCGCTCCCGGCTCCCAGCAGCCGCTTCGGCACCAGCGCCGCCGTTTTGGCCCCGGTCCCCGCTCCTTCTTCCAGACACTGAGTGCGAGGGACGCTGCGGAGCGCGGCAGGGAAATCGATGCTGGTGCCACCACTGGCAAGATCCCACCGAAGGGGTGGCGAGCACCCCCGGCGTGTGAGGAGCCCGCTCCGTGTCAGGCTGTTCTCGGCAGCCCGCTCCGGCTGGGGGGCTGCTGGGGAAGCTGTTGGCTGGCCAGGGGGTTTGCAGCAGCCCGCTGCAGGCATGGCAGCCATCGGCGAGCACCCGGCACCCACGGCCCCTCTACAGGTGCCCACCCTCCCCAAGAAGCCCCACGGGGGCACCTTTCCCATCCTGGCCTCTCCCACCCGCCGGCACACGGTGCCGGATTCTCAACAGCAGCGATTGTGCCACCGCTCGCAGCCCCGCAGCCGGCACCCAGGGCTCACCACGTCCCACATGGGGATGCAAACCACAGAATCACAGGATGGTTTGTGTTGNTCCGCCCAAGCTGTATTTGTGCCTGGCATTGCCCTGACCCAGGTGTAGGACCCTGCACTTGGCCTGGTTGAACTTCATGAGGTCGGCACGGGCCCACCTCAAGCCTCTCCCGGTCCCTCTGGATGGCATCCCTTCCCTCCAGCGTGCCACACAGCTTGGTGTTGTCAGCAAACTCGCTGAAGGTGCACTCCATCCCACTGTCCGTGTCGCCGACAGAGAAGTTAAGCAGCACCAGTCCCAGAACGCCACTGGGCACTGGTCTGTGGCAGCCCAGCTGGTGGGCACTGGGACATGGTGCAGCCGGGGCATGTGCCGGGTGGCAGCAGCTCACCGGGCTGGGGGCGGCCGTGGTGGGCACCCACTGCAGCCCCTGCTGCCATCGCCTCCCTTCCTTGCTCTTCGGCTCCGCCGCCGAGGCTTTGCTCTGCTGAAGCGATTGGCTTTGCCAGGGCTCCTGCGCTTCCCTCCTCATGCCGCAGACCTGCCACAGATCCATGCAAGGGTGGGTGCCACCGGGGCTCCGGTATCGCGGCACGGGCACGGCTCTCCCATGAGCATCGGCAGAGCCCGGCGTGGCGGCGGGTGCTTTCCCAGCTCTCTCCGTAGCATCACTGAGCGGTCGGCAGCGGGGCCGGCCAGCAGAGCCCGTGCTCAGGCGGCGGGATGCTCTCCATGACGTACAGCGAGAGCCTGCGCAGCGTGGCCAGCCGGCACCCCCCCGAGTGGGGGCTGCCCCCGGCCCCCCGGCCGGCGGATGGGCTGGAGCTGCGGCGGCTGCGGGACGTGCGGGCGGCGGCGCGGGCGAAGACGCTGGAGGAGTTCCTGCGGATGCACGGGCTCTCCCTGGCCGACAGCACTGCCTGCACCACCGGCATGAAGTACAGGTAAGGCAGTGCTGGTGCCGGCCGCGGCAGCGAATGTGGCCCGAGATGCGGGGACGGAGCAGGGGATGCTGCTTGTCGCTGGTTTTACACCTGGCTTGCAGGATTTCACTGGTTTCCCTGTGCCGCGACAAGGTTGGGAGGAGCTGGTGCCCTTGGCACAAAAGGCGATCACGCGGCGTGTGCGGCAGTGCCGTTGCCTCGTGCTTGGTCGATGGTTTTTGAGCTTCTCACTTGATTTTCCTTTTTGCTGTCGGGAAGCTGCAAGCGCAAACACGCTCCGCGCTTTTAAAGATGAGGCGGTTGGAGCGAACAGCCGCGGAGACGCTGTGTCCATCTGATGAGCATTCGCTGGCGCTCCATTAATTTTGCATGCGGGTCGCGGCGCGGCGTGAGGTATATCAGGATTTCAGATGACTTTTGTCCTTCCCATTACCGCGTGTGCTGGGAGGCCGCGCCGGGCAGCCAGCGAGTCAGCCGCGGCTCCTCTGAGGGCACGAGGCTGTTTGGCCCAGCACGTCCCTTCCCGCTGTCCCCCAGCATCGCAGGTGGGCGATGGGGCGCAGGGACGGGCTCCCCCAGTAAGCCAGTTCAGGCTTGGGCCGGGGGCGGCAGGGTTGGGGACGGTGGCTGTTCCCTCTGTGAGAATTCCAGAGTGGTTTGGGTTGGAAGGGACCTTAGAGACCACCCAGTGCCACCCTCTGCCCTGGGCAGGGACACCTCCCACCAGCACAGGTTGCTCCAAGCCCCGGCCAACCTGGCCTTGAACCCCTCCAGGGATGGGGCAGCCACAGCTTCCCTGGGCACCTGAATCTCCCTGTCTGCTCTCTTCAACAAGGGTCCAACCAAGAGGGTCCTCCTTGCTTTACCTCCCAGAAATACCTTATATTCATGGAAACAGCTCCATCAGGACAGACTGGCCCACAGAGTGGTCTAGTGACAAAGCTCTGCCTCCAAAGACGGGTGTACGTTCCCATCTTCTCACAGAAAGAGAAGTGTCTCAAAGGCCACTAGTGGTCACATTTGTCTCACAGTTTCAAACATCTAGAGTCAACCGGCTTTACATGCTGATAGAAAAGCTTTCGCTCCTATGGCCGGTGGAGCAGATTGCCCCAGGAGAGTGAAAGGTCTCCATCCGTTGAGACCAGACCTCAGAAGCCCTGCACCACCTGGTGTGATCCCAGCGCTGACCCTGCTCGGAACAGGAGGTTGGACCAGAGCTCCCCCAAGGTCTCTCCCAGCCTGGGTTACCCTGGGCGCTAAGAATTCATCCTCCCTCCCTCCCCCCTCCTCCCTGGGGCCCCAAAATTAAGCTTTCTCTAGGGATATTTACACTTGTGCCTTAACATTTTCTTCCGAAAGCCTGGTGACATCAAATGCCGGCGTGCCTCTCACCCTCCGGCTGCAGCAAACCCCCCGGGGCCGGCGGTTCTGCCGGCTCCTGCCGTGCGTGCGGTGCCGTGGGTCAGGTTCTGCCCCCCTCCGCTCACAACAGCAGAGGTAACATTTACACGGTGGCAGGAGCCCATCTAATATTCATGGGGCGGTTATTTATTGATGGGCAGAGGCTGGCACAGGGACACCCAGCGATGCTCCTTCAGGCACCTGCCCGCTGCAGGTCGGGGGGCCATGGAGATGCACCCCCAAAGCCTGCAGA
This sequence comes from Stercorarius parasiticus, assembly GCA_013396915.1. NCBI lineage: Eukaryota > Metazoa > Chordata > Aves > Charadriiformes > Stercorariidae > Stercorarius > Stercorarius parasiticus. Next base: position 319,237 of record VWZL01000633.1, read on the forward strand.
GGGGTTCCTCCTCCTCTGGGGAGCTGCCAATTGCTGCTGCCCCCCTTTCCCCGCGACGCCAGAGCCGGCGGGATTACCCGGCTAAGGAGCTTTGCGGCAAAGGGAAGCGGAGGAGATTACAAGATTTTGCATTAGGTTGAGGCCGAATGTGCGTGATTTCCCCCGCAAGCTGAGCCCCGGCCCCGCTCCCGGCTCCTTACCTGGGGGGGCACGGCCACTGCGGTCCCACGGACGGTGCGGTCCCACGGACGGTGCGGTCCCACGGCCAGCTCACCTCCCTCCTCTGGTGGGAGATGCCAGTGGGCTTCGCTTTAATCCGCTTGGCTTGTGGTGGGCAAAATTTGGGACGTGCCGCGGCCCCAAGGGGGGCAACTGGTCCCTCTTCGGCAGCCCCTCACTTCCCCTCCCTCAGTTTTAAAGGTAAAATGGTAGCCAGAGATGGTGAAGGATCAGTGTCATTAGAGATCTGTCTCTTGCTCATCAAAAGCAAGAGGATCTCTATTTCTAACTATTGGTTAAACACTTAATTGTATTTAACATGATAATTACAGTAAGGCTGAGCGTGTATTTGATTGGCCTCAGATTTTCCCAAGAACAATTTTATTAACATGTTGTGAATTTGGGCTCAGAATACAAGGATTGCTCTTTCATTTTTTTGCTGTGACAGACAATAATCCCATGCTGAGAGTATGGGGGTCAAGCATCCCACTCCTTGTATCTCCTTCCCCCAAAAAAACCTTGAAGTAGGTGCAGGGTTTTTTTTCAGATTATTGGGACTGGAACAGGTTGGGAAGTTTTCAATTCCTTCCTCCCACAGGCTGTTATTTTCTGAGTATCAGGTGTTTCCTCTTTAACAATTGATGTCGTTGCATTATGCGTGATAGTGAAAACAGACTTGAGGCGGGGATAGCAAATATTTTATGTATTTTTGGCTTCCGTTCTTCCCGTTCTCTCCCGCCGGGAGATTTTTGTTTCAGACTCGCATGCGCCAGAGAGAGGGATGCTGTGGGGAGGAGGGATGCCGTGGGGAGAGGGGATGCCATGGGGAGTGGGGAGGAGGGATGCCGTGGGGAGAAG
>VWZL01000634.1:3678-55373 GCA_013396915.1 Stercorarius parasiticus
TTCACCTACTGCTTTGTGCTGTGTTGAGGCTATATGGTCATACCTACCACATCCCCTGATGCTAGGTGGGCAAGATGTCTCATTTCAGCCAAAAGAATGCAGGAAGATGAGAATGTTAAGGTCTTCAGTGGTCAGCTGCCCTTGTGAGTAATAGGGGCACCAAAGACCAGGGGTGTTTGCTAGGAAGCTGCCTTGGATGGGCACTGGTGCTGTGGTACACTTGCTCTGTCCATCCTGGATGTTCCTTTGCTAGGCGGGGAAGGCAGGTGAGATTCCCTCGCTCCTCCTGATGGCAGAAACAGGTTTGATGAACCTGGTATGGTCTGAGCAACAGGTCTGGTGTGTTGTCCTGCCCCGGCTGCAGAAATCAAGGGCAAGGCTGCCCAACCTGTACCCCTCGACAGCCCTGACCACATGGTCTGCATACCTAGTTGTATTTCCTCCCATTTCTTCACCCTCCTTTCTCCACCCCTGTACCTCCCTCTTAGCAGCTCATTTGTGAAGGGTGGGACTAAGCAATTTGCCTGGATGCCTTCCTGAGCCCTCAGCTTGATAGGGCCGGAGTGTCTGGAGGCGGTTACTCTGGCCTTGGCTTTGTTATTTTTATAGTTAGACTGGGGAGAGGTAGCTTTCTGACAGACTTTCTGTGTACCCCTCTCATCAGTGTTATCGGATTGGCTATGATTTTAAAGAATTACATTGGCATTTGTTACAGAAGAACTTAACCCTTCCAAATCAAATCTGTATTTGGCACAAAACTTGCTTTGAAGCCCTGCAGCTAGTAAGATGCAGACGTCAAGAAAGCAAGTTTAAGAAATGTTGTCTTCTGCATCAGAGAAAATTAAGGAGAGGAACAACCATGCTTCTGGTAGCACTGTGTTACCTGGGGAGACAGGAAGAAATCACAAATACCCATCAGGGAGCTTGTTGGCTTCCCATGGGAACTTCCTTATCTGTCAGGGCAGTTTCATGCTCATTCACTTTTCTTCACATTCTCACCCCTTATGTCTGTTTTTGGAGTGAGAAACCTAGCCCTGTTAGGAAATAGAGTGATTTCCTCCAAAGCATGGGATGGTGCTCCCCACTCCATCCTCAGTCTTCTCTCTTTTTAGCTTATTAGGGAGCCCTTGCTAATTAGGCCTCCCAAGAACCAGGTAGACAGGAATAAGTCTGCAGTGAATGTATCAGATTGATTGCATGTGTCATTTATACTGCTTGCAAGTAAATGATTGTGGGTTTTGGGTAGTTCATAAATTTGTCTAATTCTTCATGTAATCCTTACAAAAAAATGAAACACCCAAGAGACTAGTCAAGGGCGCCATTGCTCAGGAGGAATAAAAAGAATGCGAAATTTTTAGACCAAGTTATTTTGGAGAGCTGACAAATCCAATGAGTATTTAGTAAAACTTTTGAAAGTGGAATTCAGAGCTCTTTTCTTTTTGTTGATTCCTTTCAGATCTTTTCCTGTTTTTTTTTTTTTTTTGCCCCAATCTGATAATTGCATGATCAAAACTCAGGGGGATGAGTTAAACTATGGGAAGGATTAGCTCCAGCTTTATTGAGAAATAACTCTTCCTCAGTGATGTCAATGTCCAAAAAGAGGAAAAATGAAAGGACTCTTTGGGGACCTGTACCCATTGCTAGCCTGGTTAATTACTATTAACTAATTATTAACACTTTGATACTGGGTATAACTGAATTTTATGAGCACAACAGAGCACAAGGCTGAAAGAAACAGCAAAGTTTACTAGAATGGAGTAGGGTGGTGGAGTGCTGCACCTCCTCTGCACATGTGGCCCAGGTGCAGGGTGTAGGGCAGAGCTGGTGTCCCTGACATCCTTTCATCAGAGAAATGTGTCACCTAGACCACATGCTTAGAGGACAGCTGGGTTGATGCCTACCAAAATGTATCTACCCCTTTTTAAGGTTTGGAAGTGAACAAATGTCCTGGCCTGCCTCTGCCAGTGATGTGGCAAGTGATGCGAAGGAAGGGGTGTGGAGATGTCCATTGTGGTGTCCATGCCCTTACCCCAGTAGCTGCTTTGGAAGAATGTGGAGTGGAGGGACAAGCTGTATGAGATTTGCGTCATTACAGCAAAGGGTGGGCATCCTGCTCCCCCTGCCCTTCCATCTTCCTGCCCCAAGGTCTTGCAGCATATTTCTGGTGTGCACATCATTTCTTCGTCATAGCTGTCCTCTTCCCTTATTATTTTTCTACCCTAATTTGTCTTGTTCCACAGTGTCAGGCAGGCCTAGCAGTAAAATAAAGCAATGGTTTATTAATCAAAGCCTGTAAAATACAGCAATGGTTTATTAATCAAAGACCAAGACAAAGCTACTAGCGCTTAGAGGACTGATGACTGTAAGCAGAGCAAACTACGCATGGTTATAGCCTTCGTTTGAAGTGAGGTGCTTTCCTAGCTGTCTCAGTACATCTCACTCAAAGGCCATGTAGCACATACTAACTTGAGGTGGGTGACCTGGTCTCTTCCCGTATCGCATAAATACTTCAAGTTCTGGGGGGATTCAATTTCCCTCATAATGTTTCTGGTCTTATTTTTAATAACAGGTCAGTAGCAAAACACTTTGCCAAGTCCTGCTGCTCTTCTCCTACAGTCAGTCTCTGGGTCACTCTCTACCCAGCACGACGGAAGGTTTTGGGAGAGGGCATGTTAGCTCCATTGTACTCCTTCATGCACCTGTGCACGTGTTGTCTCCTGTGCACTTCTGGGGGCAAATGGCATCATTTCCACATGCTCTGTGCAGGGTGAGAGGACAGGATGGGCAGGGAGGATCTCCTGAGAGACATGACTGTAGCAGTGGTGGTGGCTGCACACTGATGGTGGGTAACTCCTTTGAGGAGGGAGAAGTCCTTGTCTTCCTCACATCTGACTCACCCCACAGCCATGGCAAGCTTACCTTCCCTATCCCATGGTGGTGAGAAGGTACCCACCATTCCCTTCCCTCCCACTGGGAAGGGCTGAACAACTGGGTGAGACAAAGGCTGATCATTTCTTTGTCTCAGGTGGCCACCATGAGCAGGGTTGGGACCCATCCACCCACTGTACCCTACCTGCTGTACACCTACTGTCAGAACTTGTGCTGTCTCCTGCTGCCAGCCCCCTTACTATCGCCATAGTCCTGTAGGCTGCCATCCAGGAGAACCTGTGTGAGGATGTATGCAACATGAATGGAAGAGGAAGATTTGCTGCATGTGATGGGGGAAAAGCATGCAACAGGCACCTGTTTCAGAAGTGGATGAGTATTCTAGTTCCATGTGTTGGCAATGGAAGTGAAAAATGTTAAGGTCAGTAGTATGGCCTCCCATGACCATCACGAGTGACATGCTTAAATCCAGCTAGAAACTGTTTTCAGAAGAGCATGATCAAAACCTGGGGTTGCTCAACAAAAGCCAAAGCTCCAAGTACTTTATCAGCAGCCGCTTGGTACAGGTAGAGGAAAGCTGACTTTTATAAATATGATTTTAACCTATCTTTGTCTCTTTAACAGAGACAGAAGTATCTAAGGAGGAAGATGTAATGCCTCTTGAGAACCTGAAGTTCAATAAATTGCCAGGACTGAAAGGTACCAGTATACATCTAAGGCTTTTGTAATAAATAGTGTGGAATCACAAAAATAATGGACCGTGGGCTTCACCCTAGTCCTGGTGAAGTCCAGAGGAGTCTCAGCATGCTGGACAACATCCCAAGTGTGTAATAAATAGAGTTGTTGGTTTCTTTAAAGGACCAGACAGCTTTATGAATAACTTTTGTATTTTAGCAAGTTATGACTAGCTATTTGTGGTGAGAGGAAGTTGTTGTTGTAGTGCCTGTTATTGACTGCTTGCTCAGGCACTTCAAAGCATAATTCGGGAGAAGAAAGGTCCTGGAGAACCAGTTCCTGGCCAAGTGCCTCAATTTTTTAAGATCTTTTTGGTGTAGTCCTTTGTAAGAAACTTTGAAAGCAAATACAGAGATACTAGGCAAGGAGCATTTATCCTGAATCGATGAGGTAAGATTTGGAAGTGTAGGTATCATCTGCTATGCAAAACAAGGGGCATGCTCTGAAGCCACAGAATAAACAAATGATGACTGGCGGCAACTCAGAGCAGAGGGGACTCGTAGTTAGGAGAAGTTGGTACTTGAACCAAGAGCATTGTAGGGATTTGAAGGATTTAAAGGAGGGAGTGGAAAGTAAATTGGGAACTGGCCTAAGGCCCTATGAAATCAGTGGGAAGACTTCCCTTGGGCTTCAGGTCAAAACATGAGTGTAGAAGATGAAGAGCACCTGAAGGTTTGCAAATACCAGTGCAGATGGGAAGAGGGGGAGGAGGAGGGTGAAAGGCACTGAAAGTACAGAGGGAAGTAGGAGAGATTTCATGTTAGCTGAAAACCCCACAGAGCTCCAGAGGTTCCCGTGAATTCTCATGGGCTTCCTCCTTCCAAACACTGGGCTTCTTGTGGCTAACCTGGTGGGGGTGCTTGGGGAAACCATAATAACCACTGAAGTTGCTTGGATACTCGGTTGCATTAAAGAGGGGATTAAAATTCAATTAGAAGGCATAAACCTATATGGCATAAAATTGAGGGCTGGCTGGAATATCATGTGAAAGGTTGCCATCTCATTCAGCGGCAGCAGTTGGAAAAGATGTGATAAAAGTGGTCACAGGAAGAGGCAGGATCAGTATAGAAGAGATTTGAAAGAAGAAAGGTTACCGGAGACAGGCCTGAGGCTTTCTGAACTGTGAAGGAGATCACTATCTAAAAATATTTAAAAAAAAAACCAAAACAAAAAACTGTGAAGGGAATAGTGAATCGCCTTCATTTCCTCCTGTTTTTGCTGTTGAATGAAGCCAAAAAAAAAGAAAAAGACACACTCCATACTGTAAAGTTGGTATAGTAAATGTAGAGCTAATCAAAGGACATACTTCCTTTCCCAACACCTCGTCAGCTGCTGCAGCCTGCGGTCACAAGAGGTAGAGGCACATGAAATAAACGCTGTGGATTTATTGTTGCAAGACTGGCAATTTTGTGGCAGAATGCAATATTTGAATTGTAGCACCTGAAGAAATAAGTGGTGGTATTGCTCACAAGCAGGTAGGGGGAGGTAGCTGCTGGACAACCCACGTACAGCCCTACGCAATTAGCTGGCTACTTACCTCTTCCCATTTGTCACTCCCAGTCACACGCATCGTTTCTCTCACGCTTTTAGAGATAGCCACGTTAGTGCTGGCACGGCAGCCCCAGTGGACCACTCATCTAATATGCTATGGCAGTTCCTCTTCTATGTAGGCCACTGCAGAGCAAATTAAAATTTTGGTGTCTTCCTCCTCTTCTGCAAGTGGCTTCTTTCTTTGATCCCGCTTTGTTTTATTTTAGCATCCACCTTTTTTAACCACGTGGGTCTGTCCCTCGTCTGTGGCCTTGCGGTGAGTCTAGTAGCTGTTTTCCTGCAAATGGCAAGTGTATTTTCAAGGCCTAGGTTTTAAATTGCTGTTCTGGTTTTTTAAAAANTCCTCTCATGCCCTTGACATGAAAATAACAATGAGAACAATGGGAGCTGGCTGGAGCCAGCCTGACGCTGGAGCGCACCGTGTGGAAGGAGGTTGAAGAGAAAAAAAAAAGCCACACGCTGTCGAGGGAGGATGTTCGGCAGACTATTTGCATCAGAGTTGGAGAACCCACACAATAAAAATGAAAGTGCAGAGTGCAGGCCAGCAGCCTGCGATAAGATCACATTGTTGGAAAGGGGAGAAACGTACTGTCTCCATGCTAGCTGGGCAGGCAGCAAAAGTAAGAAACAAATGGTGAGATCACACATGCAGCCATTCTTCCTTGGGCGCTGACGTATTGAGCAATTTTGATTGATTTTTGTATGTCACGGTATGCCAAAGCCAACCTGAGAGAATTACAGCAGATGGTATAGCGTGCAGGGGAATTGCACGGAGCGTGGATACGTAGGGGAGCTAAAATCAATCATTTTTAACAAGTAAATGAAACTTTGTGCAGTTCCCCAGCAGCAGTAGAGCCGTAACTGATGTGATGGCTTTATTGCAGCTGTTTGTGGGTGCGTTTGGCCTCGAACGGGGACGAAAGAAGGCTCCCCTGTGGCTCAAACAGAGCTCTCGTTTGTTCTCTGCGCAGCTCCGGGATTCGGCTCCTCACATCTGTGGCAAATCATCTTATTTACCACCTCCAGTGACCAATTCAGATGTCCACAGAAATGGCAGTTTAAAAATTTCACAGATGCTATTAGAGATAATGGGCTAGCTGGATTTTTTTTATCATATATTTAACATATGCTGTGATAAGACTGCAGTGTTGGATTCAAACCCTCTCACCTGATTTTTTTCTCTTGTTTCTTTTAATGAAAATTACTAAAAATAATTTTTAAAAAACCCTCCAAATTACCTTTAAAGTTCCCACATGCCTTCCTCAAGCATTACATAAGGTTGCGGGGCTGAACTCTGTTTGCATTTATTCTGGTCTGAATTCCTAGGTGATTGCGACACCAAAATAAATGAGCGCATGTCATCATTTTAAGATGATCTCTATTTTAGCCAAGTACACCAACAACATCCCTTTGCCAGAAATTTGGTCCTGGTTCCTTAGTCTGTGTCTTTCTTAATCTCAGACTGAGCGACTTGCATTTATTAAGGAAGTTTGTCTGTAGGAATCAATACTAAATTTTAATGCTATTTTCTCAGACTTCTTGTGTATCAAGAGGGCTGGTAGATGCAGGTCTTCCAAGTTTCTTTACTTCAGTCAGTGACACATTTCCTAAGAAATGCAGGTGATTTTAAGAGGACACATCCTTTACCTTCTGCCTTTGTTCTGTATGTTCATCCTGAAATAATTATATTCTCTTGATTCAATATAAAATAATCTACTAAACCAAGGCCTCCTTTGCTTATGTTGATGAGAAATGAGGCCAGCATCTTGTGTTGCTGGCCAGTGTTGTTGGTTTAATGCTCTGTGGATGATTTTCTGGGCCTTCTGCACTACTTTTATGCGCAGTGATAAAACACGATGCCTGTGTTATTGCCAAGGAGAGGTGGAGGGTTTATTGCTGTGCCTGCCAGCCTTTCCTCTCCACCCTCATGCGTGCAGGTGCTAGCATGTAACAGTGCTCTCACCTCCAGTGCTCTCACCTGCTTTGTCCTCCAGGGCTCCTTCTCTCCTGCTACAAATTCAGAGCTTCTTAAAACCTTTAGGAAGAGGTTTCAGGATGAAGTGCCCAAATACCACGACATCAGCTTTATGTCTCCTCTGATGTAAAGTGTGGACAACGCCTTCTCTTTTATTGCCCTCTCCGCCCTTGCCCTTGGCATGAATAATACCTGATGTATCCTAAACTGAGGAACTTTATCATGGAGCGTGGCAGCATGTTATTGCTCCCTCCCACCAAAAGGTTGTTAAGCTAGCCTACAAACAAGGGATTCTCCTGCATCCTTTGTGACCACTGCGATGGATGTGCTAGGAGAGAATATCTTGGTCTGTAACAGGACACAACGCTGTGCTCTGTGTCTGTTGTGAACTGGGGCCTCCCAGAATAAAAGTGCCTATCTAGAGTTAAATGCCGCACACTCCAACATGGCTTCATCAAGCAAACTGGCTCGTACTTTTTGTACCAAAGTGTGCAGACATTATCCCAGTGTTCTTTCCTGTGTTGCTACCCTGTGCAATATAAAGGTCTCATTTTCACAGCTTTTTTTTCCTGCTGTCAAAGACATTGACAGGACTGGCTCTGCTGTTTAGCACCACAGGCATTGGTGGTGGCTGTGTGGAGTTGTAGAGATTTGTGAATGCGTTGGGTCAGGATTATTACAGGAACCAGATGTGCTGATTGGACCTCTTTAGCAGGACTGTTTAAAAATGACTTTCCTGTGCTCAGAATTAAATGCAAGGTGCATTTCTCTGAGTGGAGATGTGGAGAGGCTGGTCCTGTGCTCATGCTTGGTTTGATTTTTCTTTTAACTTTTTTTTTTGTGAGCTGTTGAGCTATTATTGATGCACACTCACAAGTGAATACATACCTGTGAGAGCCCACCTGGCTTACTCAATAAACCCACAAGTCTGGTGGGTAGAAGAGAGACCAGCATGTCAAGCTTCAGATTGCTCCTCATTCAATGTAAAACTGTGAGCAAATTATTTAACATTTCAGTGTCTTTATAATTGCTCCTCTTTAAAACAGGCATTGTGGAATTTGGTTCTGGAAGGATGTTTTATTTTTAGATAAAGGTGTTACAGAAGGAAAGAGCACCTCTTCAGATTCCTGCGAGCCCAGCTCTGCCAGATCAGCCTTTGCTCAGTCAGACTGATGCTCTTTATCAATTATGTCAATGTTAAGCAGCAAAAGAGCCCTAACTAACTAGTCCGTGGGTAACAGGTGGGGATTGTGGCCTGCAGATTAATTAGGATGTTTGTTCCCTCTGTTTATTGACACTTGAATTTAAGTAGGTACATCCTGTAGAAGAGCATTACTGAAACCATGTTTCCTGGTGTTTTAGGAAGTATAACCTTCCACACTCGGCTACATCTCTAGAAAGCTGACTGGTTTTGTTTTTTAATTCTAGCTATGTTTTTAAAAAAATGGGCTTTCATTGAAGGTGAACTTTTACACAAAAGTATACCTGTATAGATTTTTTAAAGCCATGCACAGTAGTAGGGAACAGAGTGCAGACCTTTCTGTAGGATATTTAAGAAAAATAGTAGAAATAGGGATCCCAAACTATAAAATACTGTAAGTTCACAGTAAAGTCTGTTCAACTCTTTTTTTCTCTCCTAAAGAGAGACTTTCCTATAATCCTTTTCCATATATACATGGATTTATTTTTCATTATTATTTTTATTAAAAGAATTTTGTTTTAAGAACTGCTCAATCCACAGGGTTTAAACAAAGAATTAATGTCTGAATTGTCATCATAATGTAATTTTTAGGCTGAAAATCTTTCTGGTATGGGATGCTTGTAGCCTAAAATCTTTCTGCTATATAAGGAAATGGATTTCATTTAACTTTTTCAACCATGGTCTACGTGCACAAGAGAAGAGCATCCAAATTCAGACTAAGAATAGAAACTTTCTAACTGCATTAATGAGCTTCTGCCATAGCTCTCTAACTAGTAGTCAATAGTACAGTCTTTGTGATTACTCATCTCTGCTTTCACAAAGGATGGAGGTCACAGGTGTGTTTTGTCAGTCATTTTAATATATTGGGGTCTTTTTGTTTCAAAATCCACAGTTGCAGCTATTTGGATGTGGGCTTTGCTCTGTCTTCCCCTTGGTTGTTCTTCTCGCTGTGTTGGTTCACTGAACGTTTGCGATGAAGGCTATGGTGAGGCTCTTGCCTCAGGGTACTATCGGTCCCACAATTCGTGAAATCCCAGTCCTTGTCTGAGCATCCTGTGTTTTCTGAAGTGGACAGCAGTTCTAGTTACTGAAGACCAAACTGCCAGGTAGCACATGCAGCTCAAATTCCTGATCCTTCGTGCATTCCCCTTCAGTGCAGTAGGCTGTGCTGGTGTCTATGCACGGTTGTACTAAAACCAGTTCTTGAGCTCTGTGGTGCAAGCAGCTGCGCCGAGTGGTGGGATCTAGCCTCCTGAGATCAATTCCTCTGGCACCAAGGGGGCAGCTGGTAGCTCCTGAGCTGTCTCTGAGTAAGTGGGACACAAGGTCCAATGGAGTAGGAGCAGGCAGGCTGAGTCTGGCCCCCTGGCCTTGGCAGCTGTCTAACTCTGAAGCCAGATGATTTTCTGGGGTAAGAGTGGCCTTCCCTTAGGGCTGTATCCACAGAAGGGATAATACTGCTACGGGGTGTTTACTTACGGATGTGGTATTTAGCTATGTTAGCATTTCACTGGTGCTTCAGGGAAATGAAACCAATTGTGCCCCATATTGACCCACACATTATACCTTCCCCGTCTAGGGAAGTGAGGTGTAACTCCCACTTTCTTTGCAGCCCACACTCCCTCCCTCGCGACTGGGAAACACTGAGGCAGTGTGTAAAATGCTTTGATGGCCCAAGGCACGGTACAAAGGTGCAGTGCTGTGCTGAGCTGCTTATGAGCCAACCCCTGCCTGTGAGAGCCCACCAGACCTCTTCTAGCTGGGTAATGAAGCACAACAGGCTGCTTCACACGTCCGCTGAGATGCATTTCTTGTACTTCCAGTGCTTCACATTGTTTCCTCTGATTTTACTTTTCACTGTAAGTCGTCGGTGAGTCCCTTGGTATAGGGGGATTTAAGCAGTTTCAAACCCAGCAACAGGAGACTGGACCTACAAATCCATGGCTCAGGTGAATGTGATGGTTGGGTCCATGTGCAGTTCTCTACAGCAGATACTACCATTATGCATGAAGGATACTTAAAAGCAAAAAGGAGCTACAAATGCTATGAGCACCTTTGCCTCCCCCTCTCCCCCAGTAATGTCTGTCTCTACCTGTCTGTAGACCACTGGACAGAGAGATTTGGGGAGGAAGTTGCAGGACATGAACAAGTAGGATCAAAATGGGCACCCCATGCTGCTGCTGGCTTTGTGCGCTTTGGGCTGGTTTTCCCCTGAGAGAGTGGCTGTGCTGCCCTTCCCTGCAGCTGCCACAGGGCCATTTTGGGTGAGTATCGGGGTGACGGTGGTGGCATGGCATAGTGTGGTGCAGTGTGGTGTGCCCCGCCATGATGATGGCAGAAAGCTGCAGATCCTCCCTGGCTTTCCTTTCTCTGCAGTTTCCCGTGGGCTGTTTCCCACTGGCAATGAGGCTGCCGTGGCTTTGGTCAGGAAGGAGGAGGCATCTGATCCAGCCCTGCAAACCCCTCCTGCATCCCTGGCATGGGGTAGCCCAGAAACTCCCCTTGCTGTTTCCCTTCTCATACTGTAAAATGCACAGCTTTTGAACTGCTGTGGGAAACTATAAATGCATCAGCAGAGAAGTCTTTTTTTTTTTTCTTTTTCTTTATTGAATTTGGTTCATTATGGTGACAGGTATTGAGACTATAGTTGCACGTCCTCCCAACACATACCACATCTTCCTCCTCCGTGCAGAAAGCACAAAAGCTTCCCATCAGCTGGACCCCCACACAACAGACTCGCAGCACCTCAAGTTATAGGGTGTTACCTATGAATAGAAGAGTTTAAATGGAGCCACAGGCAAAGCTTGGCATTGTGGACAGGGTATCTGTAATAGGATTGGAAATGGGTTCCTGTCATTTTGCTCTGGAGTAGCTCAGCTCCATGACAGCAGTATTATTGAAGCTCAAGGACAATCAAGGTGACCCATAAGTTTAACCTGCTTTGGCTCACAGTAAGTGCCAGTGAAAGTTTGTTGTGCCAGTGGCTCTTGGCACTGTATATATAGTACATACTTATCAGGGAAGTGCAATACAGCAATGGCTGCATTTAACACTCAGGCCCCTCTGCTAAAAAGTTAGTTTTCCTGGAAACAAATTTAATTCCTATTTATTCAATTCCTTAAATTTATTACCAGAGGCGGTAGGAGCTTGTTCATATAGGGAAACCTTGCCAGTTGTACTCATATAATTACAGCAGGATGGTCAGAAACATCATTCCTTGGATAGGTGTTTTTATACCAGTGTAATAGTGACTTTTTGACAGAGCTTATATGTCTTCAAATGAGAAAAGTAAATTAAGAGGTGTCTTTTTACTCCAGGAGTCATACTGGAATATGTCTACTTAACTTAGCTCTCTGTTTTATGCTGCTATAACTTCTCTGGGTGGCACAGATAGAGATGCCCATTAATAGTCTCCTTGATAAAATGATACTACTGAGAAGGGCAGCATGTAAACATTGTTCTGAAATCTGGGGGGTTCCCTACCTCAGCCACAGATTCTTCTCTTGCTTTTGAAGGAATCATCATTTAATCCACCTATGTGTGTTCATTTACCCTTTTCTAAAATCTAGGAAAAACTATTTTTTTTCAAGTCTCCCAGGGTGCTCCCAGATTTGAGTCATTAAACTTCAGATCTGTGAATGGAAGGCACTATTAGCTTTACTGCTTGATTGTATTATATTATTATTTTTATTACTGTGGTGGTTCTTTAACAAACACAATGCTTTATAATCTCTATCCTAAAGAAATCTCATTTCACAGAGAAAGAACCATATGCTGTAGTTACAAGCAGGGTTGCTATTAAACACCAGGCTGTTGCTAATTTTCTGCCGTCATCCAGGATCTCGGAGGCATCCCCTTATTTTGCTGCCTGTGACTGGGAGCAATAGTGAAGAGAGACTGCAACACAAAGAACAGTGTCTCTGAGTGGGCTCCTACACCACCCCTTTAAAAGGACACGTGGATCCACAGGCAGCAGCCTTTACAATAATGAAGACTGCTTCCCTGTGGATTTGTGTCTTTGTGGAAGGTCAGGCATGGTCTGCATCTTGGTGGGTTCTTGGATGTCTAATAGGGGTTGTACTTGGAGAGTATGTTTACTCTCAGGGAAGGTACTAAGAGGGTGGTAGCCCGGCTTTCCTCCTGCTTCATAGTGCGGAGGCCTCCTGGGTCATGGCTGAACAGGGTGTTAATAAAGTCAAGTTTTCTCCAACCCCGTGTAGAAAAGCCCCTTTCATTTCAGCATGAACATGATTTGGAGAATCTGGAGTAATCTAAGGCCACTTTAAATTCTCTTTCACTTATATTGGTGTAACTTCGTGGTCTTCTATGGAGTCCCTTGTCATTTATGCTGATATAAAGGAGAGATGAATCAGTCCCTATGTGCTTTGCCGACTGGGAGGAGACAAAATTAAACACAATGTTAGTGTTGCCTCTTCCTTCCTATCTCCATTTCCCTCTGGTTATCCTGTTAAGCAATTCAGAGTAGCTCATTTTCTTTGACTCTCGTCTGTCACCCATTTTACAGTCTTTGCATTATCTCCTTTTAATAGTCATGATACTGTTGTGAAGGGCCTGTAAGAAACACAGAAGTTTGATAGCTGTATCATTTGAACTTACCTGGGCTTCTATTTAATCTCCGCTTGTGGTATGTCATGATGAAGAATAATGCAGGAGAAGATAATGTGTCTCTTATTCAGTAGCATCAATCTCTTCCTTCGTTCTTCTCCCTATAGTAGAATGAAACAAGGATAACAAAGTTTAGATCTTGTCTCTTTTGATTGCTTAATTCATATTATAGCTGTGTATTTGTAACGTGGCTTTGACAGGTATATCTCTGGGAGAAACTCTGACCCAGTTCTTGTCCGCATGGGCAGAATATTGAATATTCTTACGGATGCACTTCCTTTATCATGGGAATTTTTTGTTCTTGCAATTCATTTTATTGTCTGTAAAGTTCTTTGCGAGCAAGGTGACGTTAACAGGATCACAGTCAGCAGGTACAATGGAGAATTATGAATACGGTGCAATGCGGTTCATTGTAAAGCAGTAGGCAGATTTCAGAGGTGTTCTGTCTTAAGGCTACATGTTTGTTCCTCAAGTACCTGTAATCACATCGTAGAGGAACATGGTTTTAGTAGATGCATTAAAATAATTACTTCCGTTTCTAAGCACATTAGGAGTTATATAGCTGCCTTTGGTTTTTTTTTTAATGTGAGACCTACAATTCAGACATCCAAGGTTGCTCCCTGACATTAACAAATCACCAATGTAATGGCTATGAAACATTTTCGATTCATTGTCATCTTCACATTGCTAACGTTACCAAATAATATAATTTGCCTTCTTGGACCCAACCGGTTGAGCAAAATTTCAAGCTCTACTAATGAGGTCAAGCAAATGATGGTATGAGTTGTGTGTCTGTGCCACTGCCCTACATGTCAGCAAATATGCCGAGTCCTGTATTGCTGCACTGGGGGGGGTGGGTGTATGCTTGGAGGGGGGAGGCTGGTGATGGAGGGAAATGGAGGGAATGGGACAGAACCCCAGATAGATGCTATTTACTTGGAAAACAAAATGCTCCCTGCAGGAGTGGTGTCTGTGAGACCATTGCTTAGTCATGCTGTGCTCCCTCTGCTTGTCTGCCTCCGTGGGGCTTTGCTTTGGCTGGTTTGGTTTTTTCCTCTCAGTTTTTTTGGTCATACATCCTCCTGTAACAGGAAGAGTCACTGAAAGACCTTTTTTCCTTCACATGTATAGCATGTGCCTGTGTTCATGAAGTGATCTGTGCCCATGTTTAAGGAGGAGGCTGCCTTTGTTTCTGATACCTTCTTCCAGAAATGAGGCTAACTATGTTGGGGGTTTAATGCTTTTTCTACATAGAATCATAGATTGCTGTTAGATTCATCACATGTCAAAGGGGTTTAATACAATCCATTACGGCATTAAGTAATTACTCATCTATTGTTGCATTAAGTAAACAGATCATAGTGATTCTTAAAGGGCATATGTTGATAATGTAGGAGACATTCAAAAATACTGCTTTATGCTGCTTTTCTCTCTATTTTTAATGAGTAGCATCATTGTAGCCTCCAGTGATCTCTGCTTATTTTTCCATTAATGTATTCATCACTTCCTTGCTGGATGTTTCTCTATAACAGTATGCTTATATGATGGTTATTTCCATTGTTTGCTGGTGCCCTCTGTACATATTACCGCTTGGTTTTCCTACTGTCTCTAGTTAGTAACAGCGAGGGGTCTTTTGGGTTGTTATGTATGATAAGGCTATCACTGAAGAATTCATTTCATGCTTTCCCTGTGTACACATTATGCGGTTGCTGTTGGAAACGTTTGAAATAGCTTAATCTTTATTGTATATTTCATTGTGTTTATTAACACAGTCTCTGTTCAGAGAGAAGAAGGACCAAGAAAAGTAAATTTGAACTAAGTGTTTGGCGTTCAGAAATCAGAAAAAAAATGTCCCCAAAATTACAGCACACTTTCTTTTCCCCCTGCTGCTGTGCAGAAAAGTGTTAAATGGCTCTTCTGCCCTGTGCAATGAATGCTTGCCTCTTTAATCCCAAACATGGGCTTTTCTATTTGGTGTCTTTCTTGAACCAGACACTAACCAGATGCAGACTATCACTGTTTCAGCAGGCTGTAAAACAAGAGGAAAGAAAAAGAATTCAGTGGAAATGGAAAAGTTTTGCCGGCCATATTAAACTCGGTGTCAATGCTTAACGATACCATACTATAACTCTGGGTATAACTTCCTCTCCACTCAGTTTGGATGAGCTTTAAAGAAAAGTGCTTCTGAGGGTGGTTTTGCCCCACTATTGCAGCTGTGATCACTGGAATGTAGAAAACTGCAGTGACTGGTCCAAAATCAGTGTTGGGAACGGAGCACAACATGTTTTGACTTTACAAATATTACAGTTTCTAAAGGACGGTTTTCCTAAGCTGAGGATGTTTCTTGTGTTGGTGATCCATGTGTTCCCATATTGCCTGCTTTATCTAAGATCAGTATTTTTAACATTGTAACAAGCGTAACCTAAGGTCAGGGTTAAAAACCTGATCTGCTGCCACAAATGAGATTTTTGTCATTGACTTTTGAGAGGGGCTGAAATTTCCCTGTTGAATTCTGTATACGCTTTAATGCTGTTCAAACCAGGCAGAAGATAACTTATTGTTCAAAGAAACTGTGTGGCCTATCTCACAAGTTTTATTTTTCCCGGCAGTGATCCTAACCAGACCTGTGGTGGCAGTACTGATGCTGTGCAGGAGGAAACCTAGTAGTACAGTACTTGGCAATTGACAAATTAATTTGGCATATTTGTTTAACACTGCAGTCAGCGTGTTTGTAGAATTAGTGGATTTTTTTTCCCGTATTTATTTTCTTTGTTTTTATTGTCTTGGTGATAGGTTTTGGGCTGAATGTGTAGGTTTGCCAGAGTATTTCCTCTGCTGTTTACACCTGTTACGTAAATCCTTGGCATGAAGATATTTTTCTTAGCTGTGGAGTCACGTTGGTTTGGACTTCACTAGCAGCAAGTGTCATGGCAGCAGTGGGACTTTGTCCACATCTAACACAGTCTATCCAAGGGCGTCCCAACCTCCAAGACACTGGGAGACTGGGTCTCACAGCCACAGTGTTCACAGTTCACGGATCCATCTAAGGCTGTAGTTGAAAAATAAAAACATTAGATGTTTGTTGATTTGTTTATTTAGGTAAGACTTGAGGCTAAATCTCAGATTGGGAGTCTACAAAACAAGGAGAAATGTATGGGCCCATGTTCTGCAGGTCTCTAAGGCTTTTTATTTTTAGTCTAAATATTCTGTGATGCTGTTGTGCCCCTTTGAGTGGTAAGTCTGAAAATAGACAGCAGAAGTGATTCTGGATTGAAGGTCCTTAAGTCTCTCCCCTATGCAATATCAAGAAATTCTTTTGGTTTGATGACTTGGCTTTTAATTTCCTTTTTTTTTTCTTATTTGTATTGTTATTAATAACATTCACTATTGGCCTCAGGCAGTATCCTGTAATAGATTGGTACTAAACTACATCTACCTCAGTGAGGTGTAAGGGGATGGGGAGAGGCAGGACATCTGGAGCCAAGTTTCTGCTTGCTCATCAGTGGCACCTTGGTGGCAGTGGTGCAGTCCGTGGCAGCTTTATTTGTGGCACTGCTGGTCTTCTGGAAATAAAGGATAGGAGAGATTCTGGGAGAAAGCTTCAATGCCCGTTCTGCCATCTTGGATGGTTTTGTCTGTATGTAAATCGTCATACACATGATTTAAATAACTTGATAAACTTGTTTAAAGGTCTCTAAACAAGCCCAGAGCCAGAAACCTAGTCCTCCTGAACACGCAGAGGTCCCTGAGGACTGCAGTGGACATCAGCCCATAAGATGTAGAGAGTTAAGATCCCACAGTTGGCCCCAAGACTGCAGACTTTCTGACCTGAAGCTACCCTCTGGTGTCTGGGCTGCAGTTGGTGTTCAGGGATGCTTAAATCAGAATTGGTCTTAATGCGATGGAGAAGTAGGAAAGGTCTGTGCCTAAGATGGGGAACAACACAAGGTTTTTTATTTGTGCAATGTATTTAAGTAAGTTTGGGCATGGCTATTGGGAGGATGTGAAATACTCAGGCTTGTAACAGTGTTCATTCTGAGTGATGGGATATGATCCATCCCAGAGACATTTGTTCACTGTTTTGTGACCCAATTAGCTTAAGCATGTAGGCAATAGTGAGGGTGTTAGTTGTCCTCCAAAAAGAGGGTAAGCAAGAGTACAGCCAATATCTCATCTTCAGATGTCCTTGCTGGTGTTGCCAGCTTCCTGACTGCCTAAGGGCTGGGACTGGGCGTGCAGTACCCTCTGCCCTGGGATTTTGCAGAGGAATAAAACTCCTCCTTCAAGCTTGCAAGTCAGACAGTGCACCAACCAAAAGCCGTTTCATTCCTGGTACTGTCAGAGGTAGCAGAGGTCTGGCCAAGGTCAGTTAAGGTTGTGCCTGCTGTTTCAGTGCCAAAGACTTTTGGAATTGCTGCAGTGACGATATGATGAATGCTTCTATCACAGTGTGGTGGCAAGCGATTTACAGTGTTTATCCAGTGTCTGGAGATGGATTCCGCAGGGCTGGTCTTTCCTGATCTGAGAAGTATTCCAGAAGTGTAGGCATAGGCTTTCAGGTCCCCCTGTTCAGTTCTGACTAGTTGTTCTGGTTGTACTATTTCCAAAAAGGCTTAGACATGTCTGAACAGCACTATTGATGGAGAACAAAGCCCAAATAAAGTACGGGTAGAGCATTCACAATCCCACTGTCCAGCCACCACCACGCTTTCTCTCAAGGAACCGTTATTTATTTTGCTTGTTGATTTGATTCCAGTTGAAAAGGGTACAACACAATGTTCCTCAAGATAGGTTTATTTGGGCTGGCACACCTACCAGTCAGACTGCGTGGATGTTGGCCATTAGCTCTGTTCAGAGACCAGATCTGAAGCCCACCGTGTTTATGTGTTCAGCAAAATTATATCTGATGACATCAGCTGGTGTTTCATCCACGCAAGTGTCTTGCCATGCATTATAAATCTTTTGAAGAAGCAATTACAATGGGGAAGCTTGGGATGGACTGAAGCAGACGGTGGTTACTGAACAATTGAACGTCCGTACCATTGCCCTCCTGAGTCACCTCCTCCACTGGTTTGACCTGTGAGAGATCTGGGCTGCCTCCTTTGTCAGAAGATACATGCTAAAAAGAAGGTGTTTGTCCACAGCTGGCGTTATATTGTGTGTTCAGACAACCTAGGACATACCTGTGTGCTTTGTCATGATCTTTTGGCATGAAGTTCTAAGGCAAGAATGTCGCTGAGCACTACACTCCCTCTACCTTGTTTTCCTTTGCTATTTCAGCTGACTAAGGTCTTCTTCACCTCCTGCTGTGTTGTGTGTCTAGCCATTGCTCAATGCAGATTAGATATCCACCAACAGCGATGATCCCTGAGTGTATGAAGCTGAGAGAAAGCATAATTGATATCCAGATATTATTGTTCTTCTGTGTATATACCGTTATAACCACCGCTTGATTTTTCATGATGCACTGCCGTTGTGTATGATTGCCCTTGACTAATTGGCTGTGACAGGCAAGATGAAATCTAGGAAGACACTATAGTTTTAAAATGAGTGTACTTATCTTGAAATTGGAAATAACTGAATGATCTGGATCCTAATTATTCGTGTACTATGGAGAACTTAATGAGGTTTTTATATTTTTAATGGAGGCTGAGTTTTCTTTTTTCAGTTTATCTTCTGGTCTTTGAAACTGAAGGATTTAACTATTATACATTTTAAGTAAATGCTTGATGATCAGAAAACTAATATAGCTTTTATTTAAATTTATATAAATGAAAATTGAGGATCCTAAGCTGTTTCGTTCAGACCAGAACCTAGTAAGTTTGTCCAAAAGGCTAAATATCATGAGACTCAAGTTACAATAAAATGAGAATGGGAGAAGTGGGAGAATTTAGCAATACGAAATAAAGCAAGCCTTTCCAGACTTCTCAGGGAATTTGATCTGACCTATGTATAGGTAACAGATACATAAATTATATTAAAATCATTTCTTACACTGAAAAAACGAACCCATCATGTTATAAAATCATCTAATGCTTTAACCTTATGTTAATCTAATTTTATGTTATTTCATGTGCAAATTAACACTAATTAATATCTCATATAAATAAAAAGAACGATCTTGAGTTCAAGTAAATTTTAGTGATTTAGTCTTGAGAACATATTATGCAGAAATTGGTAAGGAGCACACACAATTTGAGAAGAGGCTATAATTCCTGCCTCTGCTTTTGTTTTGCTGTGTTTTGTTTTGAAAGGGTAAGCATGTTTGATGAGTTCAGACATCAGAACAAAAGACTTTCTGCTAATCTTTAGTTAGAAGAAATCACCAGTGTTGGTTTTGATTCTGTTTTTAATAAACACAAATGGTGATGACAGCTTTGTTTGGTTTTTAAGATTGTCAGTCTGTTTCAGATGCTTTTCCTGCTTGGGCTGAAGGTGGGGGGGAGCGTTGCTGGGGTGGGCTCTGAGCCCCCCCGGGGCCGGAGGGGTCTGGAACACCCATTTTCGAGTCCTGCCTGCAGCGCGGTGAACTGGGGAGCTCCTTCAGGAGCCTACGTAACTGTGGACATGCCAGCAATATGCTGCGCTGTGAAACAGTCTCTTGCCTGCTTTCTGTCTTTTTTTTTTTTCTTCTTGCCTCCCCCCCCCNCCTAAAAGTACCCTTTTTTTTTTTTTCCCTTTCCTTCTCCCTCGGAGGGATTGCATCATCTGCCTGTATTTCACAGCTTGGGCAGCAGGGGAAAGGAATGGAATAAATCAACATGTTGCTTTTGTCAAGTAAACCTCTGTGATGTGGCCTGGTCAGAAGAAATTTGTATTCTTTCTATCTAAGCTGTCTTTAAAGAACATTTCACCCTCTTTTTCCTTTCAAGGATTTTTTTTAAGGCTTTCCAAGTTGCTTTATCAGAACGTGTGATAAGTTAAAAGGCTCTGTTTTCAACAGTTTACAAGACTGAAAAAACCCTTTTCTCAGAACTGAGAGCATCTCACAGCTAAAATGAAGTCATTTGGAAATCTCGCTCTAAAGTCGTGGTGGGACAGATACCCGTTTCCTCCATGAGAGGTAAACATCCAGCACCCTTCCACTGGTTTCCATGGAGTTACCGTGGACTTACAGAGACGGAAGGGAGGAGAGGACCTGTTTCAGCGCTACTCACAGCCAGAGAAAGTGAGATGGGTGTGAGGAAGCGATCAGCTATTAGTGGGAGCAATGGCAACTGCATCAGAAAAAAAGTGGGGCTATGCTGTCAGGTTTTAGCATGCAAAAATATTTTCACCTCTTCTAATGTCTTAAAATGTGGAACAATGGCTACAGTCACAATTTCAGTTGTTGCCAAGGATTACCTCGTTCCACTTGTTTGTTATTGCTGGTTTTCATGTTTTCCTGTAGTTCTTTAAGATTTTGTGGTTTGTTTTTTTTTCTTGTTTTTCTTCAAAGGGGACAAAAGTCCCATAACAAGGAAAGCTCTGCTTGGTTTCTAGGATCACCCTGAGTGTTGTTGTAGTACGTGCTCTATATTAAATGCAGTTGGATCTTTTTTATCACTTTATATTGAAATGTCTTATTGGCTTTCAAGACGAGAAGATTAGGGATAAGATTTGGTGGTGGTGGTGGGGGGTCCCCTTAGGTGGACTGATATATATTAGCTGAAGATCCTAAATCAAAAAGCGAAAAAACTTTCTGGCAATCCTTTAAGCTTGAAAATACATCCTTATATTGGAGGATGCGTAGGTATAGAACTATTTAATCTCTCAGAGCTTCTTCTGGATGAAGCAATGCCTTGTACAGTCCTTAAAAGAACTGTATTTTAGAATAAATTTGCTCTAGTGCTTTTGCTTTCCGCCAACCACTGCTGAAGCTCAGTGGGGGCTGGGGAAGGATCTGTAGAAAGCCATACGTATACCCAAGAGGACTGAAGCCACCATCTTCTGACAAATAGATCCCTGTTGTTGCTACTAAAGGCTAGATGTGTCTGCTGCGCTGCTGGGCTTTTATGGAAAGAGACTGGCTGTGCAAATAGTCAGCATCTTTTTTTTTTTTTTTCTTTTTTTTCATTCTAGCCCAGGAGCACTGAAAGGGTGGTGAAAATGGAAGTACCCTCACAACAGAAAAGAAAGAGGTCTAAAAGTAGCATCTAGGAGGGGATACCTTTCTTTGAATAGTTCTAGGTGTTGAGGGCATCAGCTCCAAGGTATTATATTCTTCTTCAGGTACGCCCAGGTTTGATAAACTGTTGTTATCTGCAGGCCAGGATCTGGACATGTC
Organism: Stercorarius parasiticus; assembly: GCA_013396915.1. Classification (NCBI taxonomy): domain Eukaryota; kingdom Metazoa; phylum Chordata; class Aves; order Charadriiformes; family Stercorariidae; genus Stercorarius; species Stercorarius parasiticus. The sequence continues at coordinate 24,919 of VWZL01000634.1, forward strand.
TGTTTTGGTTTTGATTTATTTTTACTAAGGAAATTGCAATGCATTGCACTTGGAATCTCATGTTTGAAGTGTTTCTCAAGAACACAGTTCCACTTAGGGATATTTATATGTCATATCAAAGTCCTTACCTGTGATATGAAAAATGTTTTAGAAGATTACAACAAATAGTTTAACACAATGAATTTACTTTGACATTTTTGTGGGTTTATTAATTTTGCTTTTTTGCTTCTCAGCCTGCTAATGAAAAGTAGATATGTTTTTCCTTTACTAGTAAACAATTCATGTTCCTTCTTTGGGACACAAATTCTGTGCTTTGAAAGTTGAATTTACTTTTTTTTTTTTTTAAAGAACGAATATTTTTATTTTACTCTAGCTCATTGCAAACTGTACTCCAGGAGCCAATTTAAATTGTCAGTGTTATTTTAGATGTAGACTTCGTTAAATATCTACAAGTAAATTAAAATCATTCATGTAAGTGAGATATTTTGTCAAGAATTTGGCTTTCAACACCAGAAATACAGGAAAAGAGTGCCAGGGGCTTTACTGTGTTGGAAGGAGAACACTTAAGTGCCAGTGAAATATAAGATACCTTTATATAAAACAAACATGCTAGAAGAAAACTTTCAGCAGTATCCTTTGCATTTGGTTCACTTTGCTGAGAAAGGAAGTGTTTACTTGAGAAAGCATCTGGATTTTATTGTTTTTTAATTCATTGTGGACAGCCTGATGGAGTCTGGAACCACTTAGAATGTCACAACCTTTCATTGTCACATGCAATGTGGAAAAGAAATAAAAAGTGATCCAAATCTCAGACTATGTAGCCCGAGTTGTTAAGTTTGCTGTGGTCTTCCTTCTATAAGACAGACCTCTTGAAAAAATACAAATCTGTAGTGACACTCATTAAAATGTCTCTTTGTTCATCCGAATACTCCTCAGTGAGCCTCACTCAGGTTTCTCAGGACTAGGGAAACATGAGCAAACCTGGGTAAAAGAAAAAATGGGCAGAATCTAGTGTGGCCAGTGTTCCTTTTCTAATGAAGGCAAATGAGAAGAGGTAACGTCTATGGTGGTGCATCTAAGACGGGGTTCGCTCTTTTTTTTTTTTTTTTTCTTCCATGTGGTTCTGGTCACTTCTGTCTACTACGATAACTGACATCCCAGGAAAGTTAACTCATCTGCAAGATCAGCCCAGTTTTTCAGGCAGAATTCGGAATTATTTAAACTAAACTTCAGAATCATGCCTGATTTTTTTGGAATTCCACAAAATGAACCTTCCTGTTTCTAGTGACTCATTTATAAGAAGATGAGATTAATGTAGACAAGCTGATCTCGAGTGAGCAGCATCCAATAATTTTTTTTTTTTAATTTCTAATTTATAGTTTTAAAGGTAACCTGCCCACCTACATGAGTATGGTCAACAGATGATATGTTTCAAGAGCAGATACTTTAATTCTCACTCCTCCACTGAAGCCTATGAAGTTACATCAGAAAATAATTTGGACAAGTACATCCGAGCAGTCCTTTTGTTTAATAAATATCTGCAAAAGAATTTGGTATTCCCTTTCTCCTCATGTTCCCATTCTTTGTGTGTTTTAAATAACACTTCTTTGTATCAATCTGTTGCTAGAACTGGTGTTCTTGTCTTCAGTAACACTTTCTGATGGCAAACCCTCTGCAGCATTAATGCACAAAAATCTTTGTTGTGAAACAGCTATGTTGTATGTTTGTGTGTATATAGCAACCCTGATGGCCCTAAGCCACAAAAGCATAAAAATCAAAAGCTGATGTACGTGCAGCATTGCTGACACAAAACCAAAGAAAAGGAAGAATCTGGAAAATGAAGGCAGTGCATACCTTCCACCCACATGTCCATCCCTTACCGTTACTGCAAACTCCCCGCGCTTAATTAGTAGAGAGAAAGCTTGCCCTTCTGCACTCTCTTCACTAGCTCCTTCTCCTTCCCCACAGAAAATGCAGGCAGTGGCGGATATTTCCTACGGCACTGAGTTGTAGCAGAAAAGAATGGTGTGCAGGAGCAGTAGGTAATTGGAGTTGGGGGAAGGCTGATGCTGCTGTGGAGCAGAACTGAGGCTAGGATTCATGGTCTGTCATTCATGATGCTTGTGTTCATAGTAAAATACCCTCTTGTAGGAGGATTAGCAAGTGTGTGGTGTTTAGGTGGTTGTGTTAGCAATGCTGAAGGCACGGTGATTGTTGTTTCACAGTGCATGATAATTTCCTGGGTTTATTGAAAGGCAGGTCAGTGAGGAGGGTTCCATCGGGCAAAGATTTTCCACTAGCGAGAGCAGAGATGGGAGAAGAGCTTCATCTCCCTAGTTCGTACAGGCGCTTGGAGTGAGACCTTAACATGATGCAATGCAAAATGGCACAGTCAGTTCCCTCCCTTCCCACTTGGTCTCTGCTAAGGTTGTGCAGGATCAGCCCTGGGTCAAGTTAGGGAGTGGGGGTAAAGTAGAGTTACTAATAAAAATGCAGCTTCCCATGAATCTTCCTTTACTAGAAGATAAAACTGGACCTCAATAAAGAACACATGTGAATTATGACTAAAAATTGTCTGTAATTCCAACTGGTTTTAGAAGCCCTAGTTGTAGGAAGTCTGCTCTGTCAGAATGTATGAGGTTTCTGTCTTTCTATGAGGTTCCTCCTGGAGCAGGATGGAAGACAGACTATAATTTTTCTTTTACTTGTTATTGTTGGTGCAGGAGAGAGAGGCTAATGACCAACAAAGTATGGGTTTCCAAAGGAAGAACAGCATCTAGAGACCAAATGGGAAGGCCTCATATGAAAAAATAAGAATAGACAAGAGCAAAGGGAGTTGCTAAATTCAGCAATCTAGTCATATTTTAATATAAAATATGTGTGCTGAATCCATGTGTGGAAAGCATATGTATTTTGGCAGTTGTATGATGCATGGAAAATGGATATGTGAAAGCTTAGTACAATATTATGGCTCCAGGTCCTAAGCCAGTGTGGCTGTCAGGCAAAAGTCCACCTTTCAGCACGTGTGTTGTCCCTGTTGACTCTATGGGTCCTTGTGTGCATATAGGGTGAACATGACCTTGACTGCTTTGTGGGGTATTAGTCCAGTTCATTGTACAAAGTGCATGTCATGCTGTGGCTAAAATACAGTAACATCCTATCACATATGGGTGATTCATAGCTGATGAAGGCCAAAAGACTTCTGTGCTTGTCTAATTTGGCTTCCTACAGAGGAGACTGAACCACGTTTTCAAACCGTGATACAGCTTTTAAAGTCTAAAACTGTAGCAAAAGTCTACACCATAAGTGAAAGGTTTTGGTTCTGTGTATGGAGGAAGGACTGAGCAACGTGGCTGTATATGTGGTGTCTGCAGAATTGCGTGCAGCTGCAGATCATTGGCATTGTATTTCTGTGTATTTTCTTATGAAAAAGCAGTTCCTGCACAGTGAGCAATTGGCCTTTTTAATTGTAAACTCCTGTTTACTGTTGCCGTGGGTGTTTTTCCTATTTGAACCAAAGTTTAATGCTTCAGGGATCTCTCTCGCGCAGGTTACGATCTGCTTTCTTTCTATTGAATTAAAAAGACTTGAGTCCGGCTGTTGCCCTCTGGTATGACACTACTGCAGCCTCTGTCAGTGAGCTCTGCTTACCTGTGTGACGGTCGGATGATCTTGGGGATGATTTGTATTTTGTGCCATCAGTGGGAAAAAGTAATCACACATTTAACTGTCTTCCTGAATAATAGGCTCCTTTCTCACAGAATTCTTTTGTTTGTAAGTTTTTTGTCTGAATTTTAACTAATATTGGGCAAGTAACTCAATATGCAAACAGATTAATATTTTGTGAGCAAGGCTTGTCATTGGTTTTGTTCTGAACAATTTTGCTGGGAAAATATTCTCTTTTATGAGGATATGAAACTGATTAGCATGCTGCCCCCATGGTAGCCTAACTCATTGGCAGAATTACTAACTAGAGCTCACCGGTAATTCTCATACTAGGTAGTAAATAAGTATGAAGTAGACTTGATTATGGTAATGGGCAAGCACTAAAAGAAGTTCAGTGTCATCCCACTCTTCTAATTTCTTAAATGACATAGCTCCTTGGTATTTAAGTTTTGTGTCCTCTATTAAAGAAATGACCTTTCCTTCCTGAAGTGCAGACTCAGTGTTGTTTGGAGCAGAAGCAGTGAAAAACGTTCTGGAAAATTAAGAGAAAAGGTAGGAAGTGAATTTAATATGATCTTCACTGAATCGAAAGTGAGAGAGAGAGAGAGAGTTTTCAGACTCCTCCATGCATCCCTGTTCCCACGGTGATGGCATGATACCAACCGATGCTGTATTTGACCAGTCCAACCCTGGGTTAGGTGTTGGCTATGCTTTCTATTGCAAGGATGCTTTACTGAAGGACTGGTGTCTATTGACGTTTGTGGATGTGTACAGGAAGCTCCTACCCAAATATTAGGAGCAACACAGAGACGCTTGCTTATATACGTAAGTCACGAGTAATGCACATTGTCATCTCAAGTCAGCTGGCCATCCTGGTAGTTGGTGGGAAGCAGAAGGGGTAGGGAAGGTGTATAAAAATTTGTTCAGGGGATTTGTTTGCTTCGCTCATCTTCAAATGAGGACTGTGTTTCACTCCCCGCCTCGTAGGATGTTCTACTGGTTTTGCCTGGGATAGAGTTAATTTTTTTCATAGTTGGTGAGTATCTGTATTTTGGATACTGCAGAAGTAATAATACTGCATTTCTCCGTGCTGGCTAAAACTCCCAGTGACAAATACTGGGCTACCAGAACTGCTGTGCTTATTTTTCCCTACGTGGGCTGTGCAGCACCGTATCCCCTGAGCGCTCCCCCAACAGTCAGCAGGAGCAGCGGCCACAGCGTTTGGATGGAGGTCCCTGAGCAGGCTGTCTCAGAGGGAGCTCAGCTGCTTCTGCAGGAGTTGCTGTCACATGTATGGGATGTAGTGTGGAGACCATTGCCTCTTCTCAAGGACACCCATCCACAGGTGGTGATCTCCAGAAACTTAAACTTCAGATTCATGTAGTAACATGATAGTGGTTTTAAAAAAGAGAGGGAGAAAATAAGTTCCTTCTTATTTTTTTATTCTTCTGTCATCTGATCCACATACGTTGAAGACATTCATTTCATGAAACTTCGGAAAATACCCTCTAAAGGCATTTTTTTCCTTTCTCTTGGAGCTCACGTAAAAAAAAAAGCCTGTTCTGAAGCCTCTTTTGGAGGTAGATAAGGCTCACTTAGCTTTCAAACAAAGGAGGTAGCAGAAAATCCTATCAATTGATGAGACGTGTTTTCTTCATTCTTCTTTATAGTTACAATTTTGACTTTTAGTGAAGTTCTTTGTTTCAGAAAGCGTTCACCTTGAACTGCCCTGATTGGGAATGCAATGGGCAGGTCAAACTCACCTCTGAATGTCAGGCATTGGATAGTGTGGGCCATCACAAACCACATCCTGTTCAGTTTTGTTTGCTGTCTTCGGGGGTTTGGTTTGGAGTTTTTATTAAGTTGGAGAAAATGACTGTCTTTAATGCTCCTGCCTTTCCAAATCCTCAACAAAAGATCAGAATGTGCTTAAAAATGTTTTTGCACATTCAGTCACTGTGAGTTAAATAAATCTATCAGACCAGCCATTATTTAACTTTCTTCTTGTTTAACTGAAAGTCTGGGACTCAAAACTCAAAGTTCAGCGTTGTCCATTTTTTTCCTCTGTAGAATGGCCCTATGAGATAGTGAGTCACCCTATATAAAAATTCTCACTTTTATTGAGCTCTTTGGAAAATGTGGCAGTGCATTACCTGAAAGACTTACTCGTCTTGAGAAACAAAACTAACCAGCCTCCCCGAACTAGTAATTCCGCTGAGCCAGACAATAAGCAAAAGAAAAGGGTTGCCCATGAAAGGAGGCTCACAGAGTGGAAAAACTAGCTGAGATGAAAAAAGGATGCACTGGCTCCTTGCGAGCCGCTAGTGTCTCGGGGAAGGGGGCAGAACAGGTTGGCACTGCAGGGACCCAGGAGGTGGGCTGGCTGCATCCATCGTGTGCTGGGAAGCAGGGAAATGATGAGCACTGGGGTGCGCAGCCCCGTTACCCCACAGTCTTCATGATCCTTTCAGTGTAGGAGATGTGTAATCATCATTTGTCAGTTTAATGGGGTACACTGCTGGGACTGCAATCCAAGTATTGCCAGCCAAGGGGAAATAACATTAAAGGTTAAGAGTGCAGAAAATAGTCAGGTCACTTGCAATTTAATTCGTTACAGAAAAGGAGAACAAAGTCCTGAACTTTCCAGGCTGGAAGGGGTTTTTTGTTATGGGCAAGCTCAGATTTCTGCGGTATTTTATTTTTTTCATTCCCTTATGCAATATTTGCCACTGGTGTTAAATGATGATACTTTTATTACAACTAAACTGAATGAAATCCATTTAGACTGTGTATGTTGAAAGTAAGGGAATCGATCATTCAGGATTCAGAGCTGATGCAAAGGGATTGTGGGTTTTGTTTTGGTTTTTTTAATATCCTACCTGTAAAGAGATAGGAGCATGTACTGTACTGCCCGTTGTCACTCATTAGGGAAGTTGCTGAAGCTCCCCATCATCACGAAATGTGAATATCTCTAATGCTAGAGGCTTAGTCCTGACATCATCCTCACAAGGTTGAGAAGTACCATTAGCCTGGTTGTAAAGAGAGTTAAAATGGGTTAAATCATACTGGAAGTTTCTTGCAGAGCCATTAACTGGATCCAGTTTGAGGCCTCAGGTGTCAAACCTATCTTCTCCTCAGTGCTCTGCCTTTTAAGCCACTTTCACCTAAATTGCTTCTGAAAAACTTAAAACACTTGCCACTTTTAACAACACGATCTCTCCACCTGATGAAGTTGGTGGCATCACCTAATGATGATACAGGGGAAATGGAAGTACTGACCAAATAAATGCATGTGGGAATAAAACTGGCAGATGTTCTTCCTCCCCCAGGCTTTGAGTTGGCAATCAGAAGAAGGTCATATGTATGTGCTGCTCCTGTCTGCACCGTATCTGGGCTGCAGAGCTCCTACAAAGCACAGAAGTCTGCAGTGTAAGACTGTCCTTGTTACTGTCCATGCCTGTGTTGCCGGAGTATAGGAGGCTATTGCTACGGGCTTTGTCTCAGCATTGATTTGCTATGTGCTGTTGGACACAAGGTAACCCTTTGTGCCTTTGCAAATTTAAAATATATTGCCTTTACCTAAACTTCTGCTGTTTGACTTGTTAGTGTGTGTAATTGGTAACCCTGGGTCAACCAGTGGGTAATATCTTCCCCCACCAATGTAATGGTACAGTATGCACGAGCCCTAACACGAGTTCAGGGAACCTAAAGAACCTTTCACGTGTCTCACCAGGAATATCTTCTTTGAGTGTGCTTTTCTGCTACGGGCTGAACTGGAATGTACATCCTTTAATTTATTTCACTGCAACAAAAATATTCAGAGGAATGAAAATATAGAACACAGTCTCCCCACAGCTCTTTATTAAACACAGGGGTCTCAAGTGATTTCTTTTAATTTGTTTAATAGTTTTGAGATATTTCTGGGATCTTCTACTGATTGTACATGCAAATACCTTAGGGATTCTTTGCGGAAGTTGCTTTTGAATGGTGTTAGTTTAGTGATGTGTGGAGGTTTAGCTACCTTCTAGTTTGAGACTATTGCTTCTAACTTTCTCACTCTTTTCAAAGCAGTTATTACAAAGACCTAAGAAAAGGCAGTGCCAGCTTAGCTGGGGCATAGCGTTTAGTTGTTGAGCTTCATTTAGAACCTTGGTTTACAAAACTAGTCTCAAGTAAACGATTGTCAAGCCTTCATTTTTCAGGGAATGGGTAAAGGGCCAGAAATGAGGTTTAAAAACGTATAAATGTTCCCTTTAATCTTGCTAAGCCAAACTCAGCAGCCCTGTGCTATCCCCTCGTAGCCAGAGCATAAAATGAGCCATCAACAGAAAGAAATTGTCTAGACAAGAAAGATTGCAGAAACTCTTCTATGTGAAATATCCCAGAGGCCAGGCCAGGCTAGTTGGTAGAACCGAACAAAAGTCACTAAATCCACAAGGAAGGCTTTTTGTGTGTTTGCAGCTGATATTTTCTTGGTACACACCATATTGTCTTCCCGGTTTTGTATAAAAACTTGCTGCCATTTGGCTAGGGATGTCAGCTTCAATTATACACAGCTTGGTGTAAAATAATAGTGTTTTCTGGGGCTTGGATTTGTTTTGGGAGGTTTTTGTGGTAGAGTTTCATTCAGTTTATATTGCAATATCCCTGCCTCGTGATCCTTTGGATCACCAAGTTTAACATGGTTTTAAAACTTGACTGATTAGTTTTAGACTGCAGCTCAAGCACTATTACCATGACTTTAAAACAATAAAACATTCAAGAGGAATTTTTCTGTCTGTGTTTATGGTAAAAAAGAAGAATGCATAAGCATATAGCAACCACTGTCAGCTGCCTTAAATGAAGAAAGCGAACAATTAATGATTTTTTAGAGCAGTTATTTAATTTTGAGTTGCTGTACTCAGTGCAAAAGTTTCAAGTGGACAATGTAAAAAGATGAAGTAGCCCTTGCCTTGTTCAGATATTTCATATACCTCCATTTCTCATATCAGACAACCACAGCACAATGTGATTGGAAGCTACTTCCATTTTACTCTTCTAAGTACTTGTATTTATAAAGTGTACCCTCCTTATTGCCAACAAGTAGCTTCTAGCCTTCTTTAATGCTGTTCTCCTCTGAACAGAGAACCGGGAGGCAGAACCTGCCAGAATCATCAGATCAGGGATTGACTAGTAGAGGGAAGTGAAAAGATGGGTGAGCACAGGGAATATAGGAGCAGAAACGAGTATCTCTGACGATGACAGCAAGACCACGTGAATTTTTTCACATAAAAGGAGCCAGAAACAGATGAGGGATTCAAGGAAGAAATTCTGCCGCTGCATTAGTAGGAATGATGCTAGTAACAGCACTCAGCATGACCTTGATAGAAGTGTGCACATCTTTGAAATCCGCTGATGGTGTGTGCTCATCGTTCCCATTGGCCAAACCACAGTCACTTCCCCAGCACAAACCCAGATGCTTGCTGTGTGACTTGAGATAAACCGGAGCCTTTCCGAGCTCTGGTTCTCTTGTGTGTAACAGCTGCCTTTGGGAAGTGCTGGGAGAGCCTTGCCTGGAGAGTGCAGTGCAAGGGACACTTGTATTTGATGTAAATGATCGACGAATGATGAAGACAGAGCCCTGTCGGTGCTTTGCTCCTCACCAGCTCCAGGGAAGGGTATAAACCCTCCAGATTTAGATGTCTGTCTCCTTGTTCCCATTCTTTAAATAGAAAGCTTTCCCAACGGTGATAATCGATGGTCTTTTTAACATACCGGCTACAGAATCAGGCTCATTTCTTAAAATTGCTGTTAATGAATGAAGTGGATTATTCAGCAATCCAGTCCACATGGAACCTGATTAAAAAGCAAAAATCCCTGAATATCTGTTAGGTGAGATCTGTTGGTTCCTCACCTGAACCAAGACCAACAGCTAATGCATAAAAATGAATTTGACCTGATTTACGCTTCATAATTCTGTAGTGACTCACTAATTAAATTTCACAATTCCAAGTGTACCCCCTGGCTACTCATAAATATCTCAAAGGGTTTAAAAAAATGTAGGTGTTAGTCTTTTAGGGAGAAAATGTCAGCCTCTCTTCTAGAATCTTTATTTGCTAAATGCTGGAACTATGGTGTGTGTTTCCAAATACTTGGAAAATACTTCTACAAATAGTGAATGAGTCATGTTTTTTCATCTTTCATCTCTAGGTAACTCATGCTGATATAGTGCTTCATCTCCCTTTATCCCTAAAATATGCTTGCTTACCCCTTGTTCAGGACCACTTTTCTGCTCCTTGCACTCATTAGTGCACCTGAAAATGTCGTCAGCATTGTTAATATTTATTTCCTCACACAGGGAATAAACTGGTTCATTTTTATACACTTTCCAATAAATTCGTGCTTTGTTATCTCTCAACGAGCCTAGTTTGCTCTCTCATTTTTCAGCTTTTTGTTGTGTCTATATCTCATGCTCCTATCATCTCAGTGGGCTTGGCCTGCCTTGTTTTAACTTTTGTTCAAAATCACTTCTGCTGCTGCTTTTAGAATGTTGGATAGAAGAGGCTGGGAGTTTACGATATGATTTTACCTCTGAGTGTGATCTTCACAAATGCCTACCCTGTAAGTTTCCCCACGTAGGGTACTGGAGTTGGAAGGTGGCAGATTTACTTGGAATTCAGACAGTGCTGTATTTTTGTACTTCATCTTTCTATCCTGTTGTCCTCTCCCATTTCCTTTCTGGAAGACATCCTAGTGTCAAAATAAAGTCTTATGCTCCAGGGCTTCATCTGGCTGCCCGCAGGGGTTAGGAAGGATATTTCCCTCTGATGCACAGTTAGCAAGATGTGTTTTGGGGGGTGTTTTTCTCCTTTTGACTCCTCAAAGACAGGCCACAGTTGTAGATGAGAGACCAGATAGGGTGGAGAGGAGAGGGAGTTCTCATTTTAAGATACCTGTCTAGTGTCTCATTGTCTTATACCTCATGTGAAACTGCTATCGGATTTGGATCAGCCAGGGGGAAAAAAATTTATTCTCTTGGTCACTCAGCTGAGACCTGGGAAGCATCTTGATTTTTCTCTCAGGGATAGGTATGTGGATCACCTACAAGGAATGTGTGGTCTTACCACACCTGTGGCTGCAAGTATTTGAGGTCCTTCTTCCCTTCCTGCTCAAGGTTTTGCAGCATGCAGATAGCTTGGTTGGCCAATGAATGAATTGCTTTATTATAACCAAAATCGTTATTCTCAATAGACAGGGCAGTAGTGAAATTTAACAGCTAGTGATAAGCAGGAGGTCACGGTAGATCAACTTGTGGTCTCTTCTAGCTTTAAACACTATGAAGGCTCCCTCCAAAACTGATGCCATTATTACTCCATAGGTTAGCTGGCAAGGAGACGATTTCAAGGCAGGCATCCAGCACCCACCCACAGATTGTGTTGGCTCTGAGCCTGGCAGCTTGAGTCCCTTCCAAAATGTATCCAGGATCTTCTAGTTAGGAATGCAGCATATTGCTGGTTGTGACACAGATACAGCTGAGTTTACTCCACGTCTTATCTGTAACCTTTTAACGTTTTCACATGGCTTACTCATTTGCAGAAGCTTTTGTAAACCTGAAAACAGAAAACAGCATGGGCTTTATGCAGCTACTGCTGTTTTCCCTGATTTAAGATGTTCCCGGTCTTGCCTCTGGGTATCCTTCATGTTACTTTCAAACCTCCAAGGGTCTGCTGTTGTTGCTTTCTGGCCCGCACCCTTCATATTTCTGGGCAAACCTCCCTCTAGCCTGTTGATGTCGTTCCTAATTGCCCAAAGGAATCATTGCTGAGCAATGTGAGGCATTTCCTTCCCTCTTATTAAAAAGCACCAAAATAAAACTTAGTCTTTCATAGCAGTGGCTAAACCCACCACATCTTTAAATTGTGTTATGGATACAGCATTTTGGACTGTTGCTGTGAAGCAATAAGGTGTTTTAAATCAGGTTTTCATTAATCTCTCCTGCTCCCTGACATTCATGCACACTGTATATATATGCATGGAAGCTCAGTGAAGTCTTCTCTACACCAATATTCCCCTGGCAAAAAATTGCTTGTGCTGAGGTCTTGTGACTATGGCATTGTAGCCACAGGGAGGAGACCACTGTGCTACTGTTTGCATCCCAGGGACAGAGGTTGCTCCTAAACTGCAGTGAAGAAAGGTCAATTGAAAATGGTGCTTCTAAGGTACTTACTCTGTGTCCCCTGTACTGACCACTTGCTATTTTTTTTCCAGAATTGCCTTGGAGTAACCCAGAGCAGAGATCTGTCGTGCTAGTTTGTCATACTGCTCGAACGCAGAACAGTAGACTGTCCCTGCTTCAAAGCCCTGACAAGCAAACTGGTAAATACATAGTCTAGACGAAGTATAAAAACCCCATAAAGCTAGGTTCACGCAACTGATATTTCATAGCTGTACAAGTCAAGAAAAAAATAATTGCAGTAAAATTCTGGTGACTTTTTAAGGAAATGTATGGCGGCTGCTGAACACAGTTTGCTCTCATCACTGTCAAACTCCAGGACTGTCCCTGGTGTTCTGCTGGCCTAGCAGAGATAAAAACTGAGAAATGGATTGTTGGGCTGTTACTAAAGATTTCTCTAGTACTGTTAAAAAAGTGCATGAGGCTTTGTAAGTCCTTGAAAATTACCTTTCGTAGGTGTTAGCACTTTCCTGCAGTCAGATGCTTTGATTAATTATACGCTCTCATAAAACTTCTCCATGAAAAAAAATCCAGTTCTTGACAACCAGTTAATAACTGAAGGTCAATAAACTGGAAGGAGGAGTCTTGAGATTCTTCTCGGGGTAATGGTTAGTAATAATCAATCTCCCAAAAGTTAAAGTTACTTTTCAGATGGGAGGTTGGGATTGCTCTTTGTAATAGAAATTCTGTCCCATGAAAATGCCACCAAGACGCTGAAGTCATCCCAGCTATGGAAACTCTGGCTGCTCCTCACCAATAGCTTTGAGACTGGCAGGCCTGGACTGAGAGTTACGCACAGAAGCAGTGTCATGGCCCTGTTTTCTTCCGCTCTGGCTGGAAGGACTCTTAAAAATGAATGAAGAGAATTAAGTCTGCAAGCCAATTCATCCCCAAGTTTCTTCCACTGAAACTACTGAGAAGGCTTGTTAATAATTTTTCATTCTAGAGATGTGTTTTCAAAGTACGGTTTCCCTCCCTTTTATAGAAATGAATTGCAACCATTAATGCCCTACAGGCAACCAGGAAGCCATCAGAGCACAGAGAAAGGTTTGAGCTGTACTTGACAGAAACATCTCCCTGCGAATGAAATGAGACCCCTTTACTTAAGGGGTGAGGAGTGCTGTATTGAGAATTATGATATTAATAACTGAATTATTAGTCTTGTTAGCCTCAAGGTGAAATGTTGTTACTAATACCAGCCTCCTGAGATACCCATTCCCCTCTAGTTTTGTACCGTTGTGCTGATTTTGATGCTTTACCCTGCAAAGGAAGTTGTTTTGGTATGTTTTTGTTCTTACTTCGTTGTTACTGAGGATACCAATTCAGTGATGTGCTACAAACATGTGCTGCTTTTTGTGTTTGATGCTAGACTACTATGTTGATGCAACCCTAGTATGCATTAATTGTATGGTTTCAAATTGCCATTGGGGACTGCTCAAGGAATAGGCAGGAGAGTGAATTGTGCCTCTGTCACAGCACTCTTGGTTCCTTCCGCCTTCACAGCAGGTCAGGAACCATCCTCACCTCTTGTTCTTGTCCCTCGCCTCGGCGCCTTCCCTGCCTGCTTGCCCAGAGTACTTTTCCCAGCAGTGCAATTGCCCCCACTGGGAATATCCACAGAGGGTTTGGGTGACAGGGTCACTGGAGTAGGGGGTTGCTCACTGGTCCCCACACAGGCCCTCCTGAGTACTTCCATTATACACGTAATTGAGTGACTTCTGCATCTTTACTCTCTTCTGTACGTTAGGAGGGGAAAAAATAGTCTTCACAGTACATTTTGGAACATATATACATTATCTCCAGTTCAAATTGTAGAAGGTGGGACAGACAGATGTGGTTACATGCCTGCAAAACTTGAGCAGCACAGTGCTTGTTGCTCCTGAGTTAGCAATGAAATTCAGTGGCTGGTGTCTGTGGGAGAGGAACACCAGATCTGGCATGGTGATGCGGGGAGCGTGTAAAATGCAATCATCCCGAGCTTTGAAAAGGATCACCCACTGCAGGTCTGGAGATGCTGGGGAGCCTGGGTTACACCGTGTGCTGCTTCTATGTGCTGGAAGATAGCGAGAAGTTCCTGGTGGATTCTGTCGCCTTCAGTTGGGAGGGCAAAACACCAGTTGTTGCCAAAGAAGGGGTTATCAGACTTTACCTCAGGAAATCACTCCTGGACACAAGCCAAATCTAGTTATAATTTCTCAACTCATCCTTTCTGGCTGGAGTTTACTAAGACAGCTCAGATGTGGCATCTCCAGCAGTGTCTGGACTTAGCAGGATGTTTTGGTTCTGTTCAGCTCAATCCTCTCATCAACATGCACAACACTTTTTGATTGAGGTAAAGATGCCCTGAAAAGCTTCCAGCCTAAGTTAAAAGGAGAACAAACAGGAGGGAAGGACAACAGGGAGAGAATGAGAGGGAAGAGGGGTGAAAGTGAACGAAGGCGGGACCGGCATGATTATTGGAAAAACTAATTCAGATGACTGATGCCATTGGATTTTCCAGATTAATATGAACAAGTTTAAAGGCTTTTTTTTTTTTTTAATGTGGCAGAGGCTACTGTTTAAGTCTCATTGAAGTTTTGTGAAGGGGTATAAGGTGGGAGGAAGAGAGAACGAATGCATGCCAGATGGGGTTTAAGAAGAGAAATCCAGGCAGAGAGACAGCATGAAAGGAGCTTGCAAGCAGGCATGTGAGGGGAACACAAAGGGGCTGGAGCGAGGGGGTGAATGGAGATGGGGGAGGGCTGGGGTGAGCAGATGGAGACAGCGAGAGGAGGATGGGCAGGCGAGGAAGGGGATTTGCTTGTAAAGAGACCCTGGAAAGTAAAAGTAAGGAGTTTGGCTTTGGCTAAGGGGTGGGGGAAGGGAGAGCACAGGGAGCCCCTGGGTGCTGAAGGCAGGTGATGGTGCGGAGCTCGGCACCCTGGGTGTGTTTGGGTGGGTCTGGAGGGAAGGGAATCCTCTTTGTGGGGCCAGAGCCCACCCGGCACCCCCGAGACCAAGGCCTTGCTCCAGAGCCGCAATGGGTGCACAGACAGAAAGGATGAAGTTGTTTAGAGGTACAGGGAGCAAGATTTATCGAAGCCCTTTCCAGGTAGTCTTTCATTGCGCTGCTCAGCATTGCAGCCATGATTCAAACACAGTCATAAAGACATGAAAATGAAACAAGGCACCAGCTCTTAGAAACTCAAACATGCAAAAACTGTCAAGGGGACGACTCAGAAAGAGAAGAAGATAAAGCTCCACGTACAAAAGACGTGGAAGACAAGGAGAAAAAAATGAGCTCAGTAATGCTCACACCTACAGAAGTGGAGAGCAGACATGCCTAAAAGGATTTCAACATAAAAAGTAAGGTGTAAGGAACTTCCATTGCCTGTTGCTGAGGAATAACTCTTGCATCCTGGTAGAGGCAATGTCTGACTGGCTGCATTAAGAATCAGGGGTAGGCACCACTAATTGAAAACAGCATCATAACTTGCATCACCAATTTTGCCTCATTGTTGCCACCCCTTATTAAACGGAGCCGGGGGGAACAGTTTGGATGACTAGCTAAAATTTAACGGTCCTCCTATCAGCAGAAAGCAGGAGGGGGGAGCAGGGTACCGACAGGATGCCCTCTGAGGGACTGAATGAGGAGGACGCAGCTGTCTCCCAGCGTGACTATGAAATGCAGGTTCTTAAACATAAAGATGAGGTCATGAAAAGCTAAAATTTTGGGAGATTTTGGGGATCTTTGTGTGTCCATATCCATGCGTCCCTTTCAGTTTCTTGTTTACATTTTATTGTTCCAGACAGCTTTTTTTTTTTTCAGTTGTTAACATATTCATTTGGGGGAGGAAAATCGAGGAGGGAAAACAGCTGAACTTTCTAAAAGGTGGAGTATTTTTCCCAGCTGAGCTCAGCTGGTCTCGGTGGCCAAAACTGTCTGGTGGTAACACGCAGCTCCTCGCGCCTCAGCCATGTATATGTTGTTTGCAATCACCACATCAAGCAAATTGTTGCTTGGGGAATTACCTTTTGGATGAGTGTTGGGGTGATTCACAGTGCGTTCAGTTTTGTGATTCATGGAGCTGCAAAGGAAAACTGATGACTGGGGGCAGGGGAAGGAGCGAGACAGTGAGGCCGAAAATCAGTGTCCAGAAGGCATTTGTGAACAGGCACGTTTCAAAGTTTTTAACAATATGGGACAGAGACATTTGGCAACCGCTACATTTATACCGCATGCTTTAATCTCTACTTTCTGACAATATTTTAATGTTTTGCAAAAACACTATTGCTAACATATGAACACTAATATTTTTAGATCACTTCCTACTCTTAGGTACTGTTATATCACACAGAACAAGTTAAACCAACTGTTCCAGCCAGGTACTGTTTGGGAATGCAGTCTGTTCGTCGGGCTATATTCTGAAGTCCTTATTCATCTTCTGTTCTGCCAAATTTCTTTTTCATTTGAGGTGCTCCATTGCTCTGGTTAAACCAAGTGTCCCCCTTATCCCCAGCATTTATTTTTTTTTTTCCCCTCAAGGTTAGGTTTGCTGGTAACACAGAAGAAACCACTGCAGATAAGCCTATCTAGCGGTCTTGCCCTGTTTTGAGAAGGTCCACTCTTAGAAACTTTGGAAGAATCTGCAAGAAATCTCAGTGAAGGCATCTGTGGAAAGAACTGTGCATGGGAGAGGATTTTTCCTAGCCTCATTCATTGGATTTCCAGCCTAAATTCTGAAACTTAGGTGAACTTCTTTTCTAATTTCAAGTTTAACCTTGTTAGCTGTCTATAAACACTTCATTTTTAAAATAGCAGTGATTCCAACAGCATGGTTACACATCGCATATGCTAAATATTTTTAACCAGTTATACAGTTTTAGCATTTCTGGAAAAGAAGCAAACCCTTTTAGTTATTAACCACACTACACTAGCCTGACTCCTCAAGTGTTTGAAAACAACAGATACCATCACCATTCACAAGTGCCTAGGTATACCTCAGTACTTAGTGTTAATTATTTAGTTAGTTCTGTGTGTATAGCCATTTGTATAAACACAGTGTTCACAGAGTCCTTAAACACACAAGAACAAAATGTTCCAAGGATTAAATGTGGGCTGAAATGACCTGTTAACCGAGAATGGTCAATGTCTGTGCTTGGAATATGCAAACCTCTAAAAAAACCATGACCATAATGTGTACCAATGGAATCAAAAAGACAGTTCCACTGGTCTCTTATGGGAAGTGCAATACAAAAAATTATTCCAAAGTAAGGAAGTTCAGAAAAGCTTTTTTTCAAGTAAAGAAAAGCGTTTCCCAAACAGCAGGACATAATGGTTTTGAAGATATCCCCAAAGTCAGATAACTTATGGTGAGTTACCTAATCCGTCAGTGACATCAGGGAGTAATGAACCTTAAACGATTTCTTTGGTGTATTAAGTACAAATGGGCTTTCATATAGTGTCTCTTCCTTTTGTCCCACTTGATTTTCTTTTTAAAATACACTTTTTATAAAGAACATTAAAGAAATCCCTTTCATTCAACTGTTAATGCAGGGCTTGAAAAATTTACCTTGCACCTAAATAGCCAGTGAAGACTGACTCTACAAATGTGAGCAGTTTATTTTGGTCTTATATGTGAAAAACCCTGTTGTAATTCTGCTTTCCCTGGCTTTCTGAGGATTTTGTTTTGTTTTGTTTTCAAACATGCTAGGAAGGCACATGTTGATGAATCAGCAGAATATGACAGTCTTGTTAGCTTTTTAAGTAATTCTCCATCTGGTAGATTCATCTAATTGGAGTGGTGGGCTTGAAGTTGTTTGCTGCTGCTCAGGTCACACAGTTCAAACAGCGTTACCTGCATGGGGATTCCTAAACTTCCCACCATCGAGAAATGGATCTGCTTCTTCTCCCATGTAACTGCAGCAAGTACTCACCGGCAGCATAAGGCTTAGATAACTTCTAGCATTTTTTACCCTAGAAAGAGAGAGAACCTCATCTCAGCCACATCCCTGTGAGACACAGTTGGAAAGGCTTTGAAATTGAAAAAAAAAAAAAAGTATTACAAAGAGTGAAAAAGGTAGACAGGCAAGGGAAGGGCTAGAAGGAAAGGCCAAAAACGTGTGGTCTGGCTCTTCTCTGATTGTGGTAGAAATAATTGAATCCATTGAAGTCCATGGCTTTTTGCTGGCACAAAGCAGAAGAGAATCAGGCACAGGTACATGAGTGGGTAAATGCGTGAGTTATCATTGTTCAGCTTTAACTTCTCATCGAGAAGACTGTTTTGTGGTTTGGGGAGTAAGAACATGAAGAGTTCATTAGGCAAGCATATTTCTGATTGACTGAACCTGCTGCAAGCGTGTGGTAGGATTTACAATAACTGCTAGCTAAACAGCTAAAAAAAATATCCTGCTTTTTCAATAAAGATGATGCATCCTTTCCCAGGGCTCCCCCAGAGCTCCAAGATGGTGACTCGGCATACTTTTGCATTACCTTTCTCTACATTTCCCTTCCTTCCGAATTTTAACCTGCCATCTGATAACACAGCTGTTTTTCCTTTCTCTTTTGTATACTTTCATACATCAGATTTCTAAGTCTTTTCCAGTCCTTCCTACATTTATTCTTGCATTTCCTTAAAGTGCTATAGAGAGTTGAGGAAGTAGTATGGGCTTTACACTGAGATATCTTTGATGAAATGCAGCTATGCTGATTGTCACGGAAGAGCAGTAGTATGAATTAACTTTTTTTGTTGTTGTTCTTACTCAAAATGAGCCATTTCAAAATGTTTTTTGAAAAACCTATCTGACACACAGCACGCACAGGAGTAGCAGCTGTAATAAATCCTGCTGTGGTTGGGTCATTCATGTCCCAAAAAGGAGTACAGGTCAGTGCAACTGCAGCAGCTGCTGCTGTGTCAGTTATGTTCATATTGCTGCCTGAAACCCAAGTATTGGAAAAACCTAAGAAAAACTTCAGAAGCATCTCAAACTGCGTGCCAGGCTTCAACATGGGTCACATGGATCAAATATTTTCATTTGGCAGCATAATGCAGCAATCTCATGAAAGCTGTTAATGTTGACAATGCACTAATCGCTAGGTGGGGGTCTTCCTTCTACACCCAGGCCAGGCCAGATATCTAATTACAGAGAACAAGTTCTCGCTTACAAGAAGGTATGTGTAACTGGGGAGGTGGGGGCTTTTTTACATCTCACTATGAACAAACAAACAAAGAAAGAGGTTTTGTATCAAATAACAGATTGGTTGCTGCTGCTAAATTTCTTCTCAGATTAAATTAAGTCATGTATGTACTTTGTAATTTAATGTTCGGTAGAGCATAGAGGGCTGGTAGTTCCCAGCCGAGGAGGGATGGTTTCATCTCAGCACTGAGTGTGGTTTTGAAAAATTACGCTTCTGTTGAATGTGAGGGTTTGTTTTAAAAACTGTTTAGTGTCACGTATAACAAAGAAAAATGGCCATGGGAAGAGGGAAAACAAAAGAGAGCAGAAATTTATTTTCCTTAAAAAAGCGGGAGAGCGGGCACCAAGGACAAGCCATGCATTGTGATCATACCCCCGGTGGCTGAGACAGCAGGAGGCTTTTTAGGCAGGGCTGGAGCTGTGCTCTCTGGGTGGCTACCCAGCTGGAAGAGCTCGTCTGCTTGCCTTCCTGGAAGGGCAGAGCAGGCAGCCAGGTGCCCTCTGGCAGTCTGCGGCTTTCGGGATCTGCTTACTTTGCCTCTGCCTGTAGCCAGCCCCAGCCTGGACTCCTTCCTCATACGTGCAATGGATGAGAAAACAGAGGGTGATATTGCAGGCAGAGGAATAGAGGGGGGACGGGGATACTTCTGTGTCATTCTTTCAATGGTCTTTTAGAACGCTTCTTTTTTTAAACTTCCTGCATAACTTCAGGGAAAAAAAATAAATTTCTGTGTTTCTTCCTCGGTAAGGCAGCATTCATGAATAATACTTCCCTGTTTTGCAGAGCTATCAGGCAATGGCTTGAGTATTTGTGAAGTCTGCAGAAACATTGGGTGCTGTAGAATGTACCTGAGAATGAAGTGCTTATAGCTAAAGGGAGGACAATTGCCCCACTGGCATAAGGAAGGTTACAAGTCGAATTTAGCGAGAATTTGTTTGGGGACTGAACTGGTTTCATATTTTCTTTTCTGCATGCAAGTAAGGGTGTGTTAGCAGAGTTTATAGATTATAAAATTTGAGAGGCCATTGTCTGCACAGAGGGGAACCGGAGCAGATTTTGGTATGATTCAGAGAGGTCTGAAGTCTATTACTGGAAGTGGGATGAAATGTAGCAATACAAAGTGCAAAATCGTTTACCTAGGGATGAATATGAATTTTGTCTTTGAGCTCATCAGTTGGAAACAACCAAGAGAAAAGAAAGTCCTCATGGCTGTGTTCATCAGAAAATAACTTGGGTAACACAATGACCCCTCCCACCCCCCCAGTACTGCAACCGTGATATATCAGGCACAATTTCTCCAAAAGAACTGGGCAAATGTTTAAGCCATCTGTAAAACCTTAGCGAGAGTGTGTCTGCAACTGAGGAAAGATGAATCCCAAGTGGAAGAGGTGTAGAGAAGGGCTTGTAAAGTGATGCATCAGGAGGCTGGAGTTACTGTTATATGAAAGAACTAAAAGATTGTGCGTCGATTAGTCAAGGAAAATGAAGCCTGAGAGAGATACTACTGCTCCTTTTAAATATCGAAGGTCAAGAAATCAGAAGAGATATTTAAAGCTAGAAGAAAAAGCTGGTCCAAAAGAAACAGTCATACGTTTATTTTGGCTGGAAATTAGGAGGAGGAAGAGTGAGATTCTGAATGACCTTTTTACTGAGGCACTGGAAGCGGTGTAACTGATTTTTGGATGTGTGACCAGTCTACGATAGTAGGGACTGACGTCAGGGATCAGGGGATCCCTTGCAGGCCTCTGTTTCAGAGCTCCACTGACCTGGAAGAGAGTGATGGGCTCCATGTGGCAGCGCCTGTGGCCAGAGCCCAGCTTCTGGGCAAGGGGGCGGTGGGCGGGTTCCCCTCCTGTGGCACACGCCATTTCCCAAGCTTCCCCTCACGCCAAAATTCTGCCTGATTGTCTCATTTTTGTTTTCTTCCCCCTGCAAAGGTTCCTGTGGCTCCCTTTACTCCTTATTTAAAGCCTTGCCCCGTGGAACAATTAAAGCTGTGTTAATGGTAGCCTATTATTTTGGAGCTCCAAGGGACTAAAATAGTTGGAAATTAAACTCTGATAGTTTTGTAGGTGAGAAAAATGGTCTGTATTGTGATAAGCCATGCGCAGGACAAGGGCTCATAGGCAACAAAAGCCATTGGCAGCAAAAATTCTCCTTTTCTAATAAAATCCTTTAGTTTTTATTTAGTCAAGCTATGTCCAGTCAAACCACAACTTAGGTTAGAGTAACCATGGATGAAAAAGCCCACATAGAGCTTTAGGTTAAATAGGAGGTTTGCAGTCTCACAAAGGAACCCTTTCTCCAGAAATAAACCAGAGTTGCTCCTGCATTAATGGCTTGTTTAGTCTGGATGTCAATCTGTACTTAAAAAAAAAAAAGGGTAATGATAGATAATTATATCTGAGTGTGCATGAGCCAGATCAGATGTAGAGATGGTCTGATGTAACTTGGGTGTTGTGACTACTGTACAATTTACTTTTTCTGCTCTTAGAAACTACGAACTAGAGGGCTTGCCAGAAGCTTTCTCAGGGTAGGGATTCTGAGTTATGGGATTCAGTGTGAGCCAGTCAGAGCCACAGGTGCAGAGTTTACGTCTCTGCAGACTGTATCCAGCAAGGGAAAGCTGAGCTGAGGATACTGTAGAGATTGCTTCAAGTTAGTTACACTTTGCTTTCTCTTCTGCTTTTGTCCTAAAGGTGCAGGAGATTTGCAGAAAAAGAAATAAATTATCAATTCAGATAAGCTGTTTGCAAAAATGTGCTAGATACTCAGGTCTGTTTTCTCCAAATGTGGCTGCAGTATTTTGCAGTATACTGCTCTCTATTTATTTTCTATATAATAAAGCAATCAATATCTTTTAGAATCCCCATCCTGTTTGATTAGCATGAATACAAAGCTTTCTAGCCTGAATGGGAGTCCTGTCAGTTATACCTATGGAACGTAGATTTACTTTCTTTCTAAGGAAAGCTCATAAAGACATTATTTGTGCTCATTTTATTTCTGGGCTGTTTTGGAGCACCTGCTGGTCCTGTATTATCATGGAGGTAGGATGCGCCCTGTTTATTCTGCTTGAACTCCATGGTCTGTACTCAGTCTCTCAGTCATTCTTTCAGGGAACCCATGTCAAGCGGGAGAGATAAGTGACTCCTGTCTCTGTAGCCAGGCTGATGAAGATAATGCCACTTCATTTCTACCATCCTAAAGCCTTTGCCATAGGCAGCCCCAGGTTTCTGGTGGAGCACAAGCAGTCTCTGTCCTTTCCCTTCCTCTGCTTTACCAGCTGCCTTTTATTTAGACCAATGATTTAAGAAGAATCCCCCTCCCCTAGTGAGGACTAGGGCTGTCCACGGGACCTGGCGAGCAGAGGGGCAGGAGGAGGTGCTTCTGCTGGAGAAAGACTTTGAAAGCTTCGAAGGGAAAGCAGGTGAAGAGCTTGTTGCAGCTGAGACAGCAGGGATGCTGCCAGCTTGAAGTATGTTTGCTGAGATGTGGCAGGTGTGGTAGCATGGGGAGAAACGGTAAACCAGAGAGAAGGATGTGATGGATCATGCACGAGGGAGAGAAAGCTGTTGGAGTAACAGGGGCTGATGGCAAAGGAGATAATGGGGAATAAGTAGACAGGCAGATAAAGAATGGATAAAAGTACATGGCAGTGGTGTCTTATTTCTGGAGGAGAAGAATTGTATTTAATCAAATAAGCTTGTCTGCAATGGTCTAGGGTTGCATATGTGAGACAGTATTTGTTCAGGGAGGATGGCAGTAATACCCCAGCCTTCTACATGGTGTTTTTCACATGTTGATATTGTTTTCCAAAGGAAATCTGTACCGTTACGTTGATTCTGCAGCTAGAGAAATACTGGCTCTGTGTGTGTGTGTGAGAGAGAGAAAGAAAAAGAGAAAAAAAGAGAGGGAGAAGTATGAAAAACAGGCAAGAAAGAGATAGCAAATTTGTTCTAAGGTGGGATATAAAGACAGCAGGTACATGTTCAGAGCATGTGTGCTGCTGTAGGGAGATAAGTTGGGTTGAGTTTGGTGTCTTAAGTGAGGATGGGGTAGAGAAAAGTTACTTAGATAATGAACTATTAATTTTACCAGCTTGACTGTGGTGTTGAATGAATGCGTGTTACAACAGCATCAGTCTGAGAGTCCACACAGGAGATCTGTGGGCTGCATGACAAACTTGAAGAGTTCAAGCTTTCATTTCAAAGCCAAGCATTCTCGTTTGCAGGATTGCAAAGATATATTTCCACACAGAAATGGGGCATAGAATGAAACCAAACTGTTTTAGAAAACATGTTAAGTAGACCGTGGTTGCTAGAGGATATGCATTTCTCCGCACTTTTTGTGTCATCAGGGTGTTAACTCTGAAGGCTAATGACTGCATTTCACTATCAACAGTCCCGGTTTCAGGATTGACTTTTTTAACAGATGGGGTGGGAGTAAAAGTCCTGTTCTTCCCAGGGGGTAATTTGGTAGTTACTGGAACTGAGAGAAATGGGATTTGTGAGAAAATGTAAAACAAAGGAGAAATTAAAGAGAAAAAGATGAAGCATTGTTTAAAAAGAAACTTTTTTCCCTCTGAGTGATGCTCAGAAGTCACAAGATGCTGGAATTCAACATGAATTTGGTTTCTTCGTAGATAATTCTAAAGGCTGGACTCAGTATCTTCATTTATTTTTGCACCTGCTGTTAATATCAAAAAGGAATCATCTGTAGGCTTAGGCTAGAACAAAGCCCTACATTTAAACTCAGAGCTGAGATTGCAAATTCCATCAAAGAATTTGCCAGTGATGGGGCAGTAGGGTGAACTGTGCAAACCGTGTTGGGGAAAAGTCTTCTTGGTTTTAGTGGCTGGAAAATTTGGGAAAGTGAAGAAGGGGTTGCAAGGGAGAGTTATGGAGGAAAGCTGGCATCCCACTTGTGACAGTAGCAGTGTATGGGCTGTGCTACGTGCTAGCAAGATGCACAGGTCACGGCGAAGGAGTAAAAGATAAGTCCGTATTAACTTTTTCTTTTGGATTTTTCTTAAATCTGTTACATATAAAGCAACTTTAGTTCGTGTAAAGGTTAGAATTTCTACGTTCCAATTGAGCACAGAATTGAAATAACTTAATTATTTGTCTCTAGCAGATAGCAAATTAGAACAATCTTCTTCTGTCATAATTAACTCAGGATTTCATTAGGAAAACAGAAAGATAAAATTATAAAAATCCTGATAACCCTATTTATTTTTGTTGCAATAAAAATGGCTATTCCAATAGCGTTAGGTAACAACAGTGCTGCTGCCTACCATGCCAACTGTTAACGTCCTTTGCTGTTTGTGTTTCATTACTACCTAAGAGGCCCTGGTCCCAAGCCAGGCTCCTGTTGTGCTGGACATGATTCAAAAGATGGTCTTTGTATCAAAGAGCTTACAGTGGTTTTGGTGCTTTTGGTTTATAATATAGCATCTCAGTAAACAGCTACTACTGGCATTTTAATTTATTTAGAGGACAGGGGGGTTTTTTGGGGGGTGGGAGGGTGGAAGGGAGTGAAAGGAGAGGGGGAAGTTCTTTGCTTTAACAAAACTAACTTAAGTCCAAACAACTGTTTCCTTTTCTGACCACGCTTTAAAAAAACCCCAATAAATATCTGATATTTGTGCTGCACAGAACAGCACAAAATGGTAGATGGCATCATAAGGTTTCCTTTAGCTACTTGCATTGTCCTTTATAGGAAACAAACCCAATTACCTTGGTAGGAAAGTGAAATGTAAATAGTTCCCTTTAAATGCATTGGCATTTCATTTTAAAAGTAAAGCTATTTTGCTTTTTCTTACAAGGTAATATGTAGCATTATATCTACCTGAAAATTTTCAGATTAAAAAGTCCCACCCTTGCACATGAGGTATCTTCTTTCCATAAAGAACTGCAATTTTCCCCTGAAAAATAACTTTGCAGTTTTGTGCTTTCTAAAAGGAAAAAATTGCCAGGAAAAGACATGGTCTTTACAGCTTTATTAATGTACCAACCATCATGCATCACCTAATGTAGCATTTCTAGAGAATCACTTATTATTTATAGTTCCAGCCGCATAACCTTTCAGCTGTCACCTTGCAGAGCAGAAAGCAAAATGACATAACCAGAGCTGAACAAACTACTGAAACAATATATTTATTTACTTTTTTCTTTTTCTGTATGTCAGTTATCTCTGAACAGATCTGGACTTGTTAAAAAAAAAAAAAAAACAAACCAAGAAACGAAAAAGGGTTGTTTTGATTTGCTGAATGATTTGCAGTTCATTTTGGAGCTCACAGTATTTCTTCTGCATCTGGAGTAGGTAATTTCCAAAAACACTTTCAAGATAGCACACGTTTGCATGTTATCAACACCCGCAGTTAATATTCATGTTGAAAAGAGGTGGCTTGTGTGAGGGTTTGTGGGCATCAAAGAAAATAGCTGATACATGCCCTTTAAACAAATTTACTCCTTGCATGCGTGCAGTGTTTGAGAATAATCCTTTGTAAAAAGAATCTCTTAGGAAATAGGGTTCTCTGTAAATTACTCTAAAGGTTTCTAGAATAAGGCTTTAGAAAACAATGGTTTTTTTCTGTAGGTTTCTAATTTGTGATAGCAATTCAGTAGCTGGGTAATAATTACTGTATTCTGTAAGATCATTTAGCAGAAAATCCCTAGGAAAAAAATGCAATTATTTTTATTAATTTGCACAGGAATTTTCCATAAGGGATTTAATTTGGGGCTGTATTTACTTGGCTCTAGAGCTTGGGGTTTAGCTGCATTTATCCTTTTCTCTTCCCTATGCACCCTTCCAGCAGGTTCTCTGCATTTCATTAAGGCTGCTCCTGCCTCACCCACATCCAGGTGGTTGGTTCACTCAGCTTCTCTACTGCCGTCATCTGACGTTTTTATAAACTCCCTTTCCCCATAATCCACATTATTCCTTATTTTTTTTTTTCAAGGAATTGATCATACATCATAGAGGGGAATCTTAGGATATAAGGATGATGAGTGAGATAAGAGCATTTACCAGGCAAAAGAGTGGGACCAGATAAAAGATGAGTCACTGTCATTCTTAAAATGTAGCAGACAGAATTGGGAAAGAACAGGTGTTTGGTTTTAAGCTGTATTTAACACCAAACTGTTGTTATAACTTGATTTTACTTTGCCCCCACAATGTTTTCCTTCAAGTATTTTGATTAATATTGCCAAATTACTGCCAAATGGGCTTATCTGCTTCTTTCAAACCAGGCCTGTTCCTGTAAGTACGATGGACACTAGACCTCCTGATGGCTTCACTGGGAACTCTGACTCCTGAACTCTTGTGAAATTGCATTTACCCATGCACATACAACCAAAAACTTTTGCCCACCGTTGCACCAGAACCTTTGCACCTGATGCAAGTCGATGCATCAAAGTATTTTAATTTGCGTTTCTTCATGTTTCAGTGTTTTTTAAAATCCTTTTTTTGGGGGGGATGATGTAGCAAACCTCACTGTTCCACATCAAAAAAAATTCCTATCGGAGTGGGTGAGGCTTTTCCAGTAAACGACATGGGTGTATGGTTAGTCCCACAGTGACATCATCGCTCTGTGGCAGCGGAGACTGTCATGCTGACTGAGCAATGAAAACCCAGATTGACACATACATTGGGGAACGAGCAAATGTGATTCATCACTAATTTATCCCCAGGTATTGAGATGGCCACCAAGTGTATTTAACTTGTCCACAAATCTGTATATTTTACAAATATATTATGTACAGAGCTTGAAAATTAATTTTCACTGTCATCTAACTTTTCTTTTGCAATTGCTTTTGCTTGCCCATCCAAGAAGCAGGTGACCAATGAGGTACGAATGGCCAATGCCTAATGAATAATAATCAAATGAACAGTTTGTAAATAACCCCTAACCTGAAAGCTGCTTGTCTAGAATATCAGATGATTTCTTACAAATCAAAATGTATTTTGCCTGGTTTGTTGAATATACACATAGATATTTATATATGCACAATTCACATTCCTTGTATAAATACACAGCCAGTTTCAGGCAGTTATATTTGAACAACTGTAGTTTGGATGAACAGCAATTGAGGAATTTAGCATAGATTAGCATAGTCAAACAAGATTTCTACAATTATAAATTGACGGTGTAAAGTTTCAGTAATTTACTCTTGATATTGACAGAACAATTTGGGACTAATCTGTCTAAGGGAGCAACTTGCATTTTTTTCAGGTGAATAGCTCTTGCTTTTTGTCAGTCATTTCAGCCTATCTCTTCCAATTTAAATATTTTAGTATAAGAGATTTTCTAATAAGAAGCTGTTAATTGCTTAACAAAGAGGCTGCAACAACAAAACACAATTCACTAAAGTTTTGTTTCCATTAGCTAAGCTTTCTCTCAGAGAATTTAAATACTTGCTGGATCTCTACTCATCCTGCAGCAGTTTAGGAGAGAAACGCTCTATATGTAAAGTAGCTAATGCTTGGACTCAAGGGAATAAAAGCATCTTGCACAATAGGCATATGAAATAGAAGTTACTAAACTGTTTTAATAAAGTCAGATACACTAAGAGAAAATGGATCACAAAAGGAGATGCATTTTTTCTGTATTTTAGTTCAGGATTTTTAGGCAACAGCAGGTTTTAAGAACCATGCAGATGAAAACAGTTTAGTAAAACCTGCCCTGAGTTTTTTGTTTTGTTTTATGGGTTTGTTGTTTGTTTTATGAGAGTCTTTAATCTGTTTTGACATTTAAAACCTTTTGCAAACTCTTTGGATTGTTTCTCACTGTTACAGAACGTTCACCTGGATGAAAACGCACTTTAATTTGAAAACGTTATTGTTTTCAGAGGAACATCTTATTTTGCAGCCTTACAGATTAAGTTGGTACATAAAGACGGTAACTTTGGCAGGAGTTAGTATGTATTCTACCATTAAAAGAGGTCCTGAAATGATCTACATAAAATACTTGAACGATTTAAAATAAAAACCAAAAGCGTAGGTTTATATTGTTTCCAAAACAGGAGTCGAAATTCCAAAGAAAAGAGCCTAATTTTGAACGGGAATAGGAAGATTGCGGTAGTTGGCGGCGGATGGCGGCAGACCCCTGGGACGCCGGACTCGCTAAGGCAGCACCTGCAGCCGCACCGGACGGCGCGGAGGTTCCATCTCCGGGACTTTAGAGGAGGAAAACAGAATCTCCCGCTTTTCGGGTGCCCCACCGGCGACACCAAAAGAAACACCTTTTCCGCGAATATCTGCAACGGTTCCCGCCGTGCCCGCTCCCGGTCCCCCTGCGCAGGGCAGCGCCGGTGGCCGGCGTCTCCCCGCCGCCCGGCAGCCCGTCCCCGCCGCACACCAACAAAGTCGACGGCCGGGGGCACGGCGGCAGCCCCGGCCGGGCGGGCACCGCCGCGGCGGCCGCTTCTCCGCCCGCTGGCGGGTGGGAGCCGCCCGGGGGGAACCGTCCCCGTCTACCTGAGGAGCGCGGTTCCCTCCGCCCCGTCCAGGTATTTGGGGAAGCCTCGGCCGGGGTGTCCTGCCGAGGCAGGGCGGCACTGCGGGGTGGGCCGGCCCCGCAGCTCCCCCCGGTGCTGGCGGCTGGCGCCGAGGCTGCCCCGAGGGAGCCGGGAGCTGCCAGCCCGGCGCTCGGGCAGCGGGCTCCGCGCCTCAGCCTCCCCTCCGAGGGCGAGGAGAGCCCTGCTGCCCGGCAAAGGGAGGGGAGGCGAGAGCAGGGCGGCCCCCGCCCGGGTAGACGCCGCCACCAGCGGGCGAGGACAGNACAATAGGCATATGAAATAGAAGTTACTAAACTGTTTTAATAAAGTCAGATACACTAAGAGAAAATGGATCACAAAAGGAGATGCATTTTTTCTGTATTTTAGTTCAGGATTTTTAGGCAACAGCAGGTTTTAAGAACCATGCAGATGAAAACAGTTTAGTAAAACCTGCCCTGAGTTTTTTGTTTTGTTTTATGGGTTTGTTGTTTGTTTTATGAGAGTCTTTAATCTGTTTTGACATTTAAAACCTTTTGCAAACTCTTTGGATTGTTTCTCACTGTTACAGAACGTTCACCTGGATGAAAACGCACTTTAATTTGAAAACGTTATTGTTTTCAGAGGAACATCTTATTTTGCAGCCTTACAGATTAAGTTGGTACATAAAGACGGTAACTTTGGCAGGAGTTAGTATGTATTCTACCATTAAAAGAGGTCCTGAAATGATCTACATAAAATACTTGAACGATTTAAAATAAAAACCAAAAGCGTAGGTTTATATTGTTTCCAAAACAGGAGTCGAAATTCCAAAGAAAAGAGCCTAATTTTGAACGGGAATAGGAAGATTGCGGTAGTTGGCGGCGGATGGCGGCAGACCCCTGGGACGCCGGACTCGCTAAGGCAGCACCTGCAGCCGCACCGGACGGCGCGGAGGTTCCATCTCCGGGACTTTAGAGGAGGAAAACAGAATCTCCCGCTTTTCGGGTGCCCCGCCGGCGACACCAAAAGAAACACCTTTTCCGCGAATATCTGCAACGGTTCCCGCCGTGCCCGCTCCCGGTCCCCCTGCGCAGGGCAGCGCCGGTGGCCGGCGTCTCCCCGCCGCCCGGCAGCCCGTCCCCGCCGCACACCAACAAAGTCGACGGCCGGGGGCACGGCGGCAGCCCCGGCCGGGCGGGCACCGCCGCGGCGGCCGCTTCTCCGCCCGCTGGCGGGTGGGAGCCGCCCGGGGGGAACCGTCCCCGTCTACCTGAGGAGCGCGGTTCCCTCCGCCCCGTCCAGGTATTTGGGGAAGCCTCGGCCGGGGTGTCCTGCCGAGGCAGGGCGGCACTGCGGGGTGGGCCGGCCCCGCAGCTCCCCCCGNGTGCTGGGGGCGGGCGGCGAGGCTGCCCCGAGGGAGCCGGGAGCTGCCAGCCCGGCGCTCGGGCAGCGGGCTCCGCGCCTCAGCCTCCCCTCCGAGGGCGAGGAGAGCCCTGCTGCCCGGCAAAGGGAGGGGAGGCGAGAGCAGGGCGGCCCCCGCCCGGGTAGACGCCGCCACCAGCGGGCGAGGACAGGGGCGCCGCGGGCTCTGCGTGCCGCCCGGGTCACGAACGATGCTCGCCGGTTAACGGCGCTGAGCGCGCTGCGGGGCGAGGGGAGCGGTTGTCCCGGCAGGGGAGCACGGGCGGCAGCCGGTTGCCCTGGGGTTCCGTTAAACTGACGGGCGGCGCGGGGCAACGGCTTCCCAACGGCCGCGTCCCGCTCGGCCCGGCCCGGCCCGAAGGAAGCGCCCCGGCCGGGCGGAGAGGGAGCCCCGCGGACGGTTGGAGATGCCGAGGCCCCTCCCCGCTCTCCGAGGTAAACTCCGGTGAACTTGGGACCTCCCCGCCCGCCTCTCGGCGGCGGCTGATGCCCAGGGCAGAGC